>BRDA01009512.1:18707-38375 GCA_036984385.1 Crenuchus spilurus | reverse complement strand
AATAAAATATTGACATTTGCCATCTCTACATCATTGCATTCAGTTTTTATTCATAATTTGTATAGCGTCCCAACTTTTTTGGAATCCGGTTTGTACTCAGGAAAAGGGCGTAATAGTAAAAGTAAGATTACATCAATGATAAGGAACTGCAGCATGCGTTGTGGATGTGGGCCATATCAATTTCTTTAAATTATGCAGTCTAATGCAATTTCACTGTCTGAATAAAAAAAAGGCAGTTAACTCACACCAGCATGTTCAATATCATGCGTCACACTCTCAGCCCCAGGCCTCAATCTTCCCAGCCCTGATCTTGGTAGTAGTAGGTTATACAATAACATTTATACATTCTTCATCTTCATTTGGATTTTGTTCAAAATACATAGGATACTGAATCATATATCTGCTGTGGTGAGTGTTGTTATACCGCTGTTTGGATGTCTTAAAAGAACAGCTTTGAACAACAGAGAAATTGGCCCATTCTTAAAATAGAACAGATTTATTTTCATGCTGAGCTTTGGAGAGAAGATGGGTGGAATGCACCCTCTAGCTTTCACAAAGAAAACAGACAAAAGGCGCAGTTTTAGATCCCTACATCCCTATCACAATAAAGGCACTAAGAGCATACAGTTTGGACAGAAACAGAGTCAGAGAGGTTTAATCACTGTTCTGTAAACTGTTCTGTTTAAGCGTCTATCAGTTCCACTCAAAGAATTTCAGCTTCCGATCTCTGCTGATTTATGATGAGGCAACTTTTTGAAATAGCAGTTATCTCTCTTGATACAGTACAGTTAAAATGAAATTTGTCTGTTAGTCTTAAAACTTACATGTGTATTGCTTTTTAGATTTATTCTCTTTTTGCAATTTCACATCTTAATGATTGGTACAGCAGAGGATAAGATTTAAAAGAGTGGCTCAACAAAATTATTCAATGATCAATCATTCTGTCTTTGAAAAGATGTGCCTCTGCTGCCACCTCAAGGATGGGTTTACTGTAATATATATTGGAAGTATAGAGGAAGTTCAAATCAGGCAATCTCTCTCTCTACATACTGTATAGGTATGTTTGTTTATAGTGTATATATACAGTGTATATAGTCAGTAAACCATTAAATTGCAGAGGTGCTGCAGCATGCAAGATACAAAGTATCTTACTTAGGGATTTCAACTGCTGTTTCCAACAGAAATTATGTTTTACCCAGAGGTTATATTTACATTATTCTATATCCTACTAGCAGTTATTACAGTTGTGAAAACATAGTTCAATTTCATCTTCTTTTACCCACTTTTTCTAGCTGCATTGTTCAGATTATGCATAATAAGGCTCCTATTGATCAGCTCATATAATATGCTTTGTTGTAATTTAACAAATGTTCACTACTCTGTCATTGCTCAAATTTGCTCAAATTGCCCAGCCTCAACTTGTCCATCTACTTTTTTTTCTGAAAATATTCATAAATTCTTTGAGGTCAGAAAATGTATGCAAAAAATCAGATGTCTTAATTATTAAGAATATTTTATGTGTACTGTGAAGTTGAATTGATCTTCTTCTTCCTATAACAGACCTGATGGTCTTGGAACTGTAACAGTGGAAGAAAAGGAACGTTTTGAGGAAATTAAAGAACGGTTACGTGTTTTGCTAGAGAACCAGATCACAAACTTTAGGTGAGTAGATGCTGGTACACCACATACTGTGATTTTAGTCTGACATTTTGAACCTCCCATGTTTATTTTAGCTTTGTAGCTAAAAGGCTAAATATGTTACCTACAGCACTGCTCAGTGTGGTTTTGTTCCTGACGTAGGTATTGTTTTCCTTTTGGTCGTCCTGAGGGAGCACTGAAAGCCACTCTGTCTCTGCTGGAGAGGGTAATGACACCATTGTTTTGTACAGATACATTGTGCTAGGTGAGAGAATCAACGTATGTGTGTGTGTGTGTGTGTGTGTGTGCGCACGCATGCGTGCTCTCACACACACCTGCATCTACCTGAAAACTGATAAGGTCATTGTGACAACTGACTTACATAAATATGTATTAAAGCCTTACACCAAAAGGCATCAGTTGTCAGTTATGTCAGTGAAAATGACATTGTTTTACATGTCATGTAGCTTTATGAACAGACTCCTGCAGTCTTTGTGTTACTAAAATCTCTTGAGGAATGATATGCTTCAAAGCATGCCCAGCCATATTAAATAGGCATACAGTAAGAGTTTTGCACTCTGTTGATCTTCAGGTTCTTATGAAGGACATTGTGACCCCAGTCCCACAGGAAGAAGTAAAGGGTGTGATTCGTAAATGCCTGGAACAGGCAGCTCAGATCAACTACCAGCGCATTACTGACTACGCTAGAGTGGAAGGTGACTACCATTTTCCTACCTTTCCAAACTAACCTTCTTACCCACCGATTGGTTCTGAGCTGTAGAAAGGACAACTATTTACTTTTTACCCTGATCTCCATTTTGTCAAATTGCTGTGGATCTTAAGAGATGTTAAAAGTTGTACAGAACTCAAAGGATCTGTTACATGGATCATTTTTTTCACATTTTCCTTTGAATGTTGCATTTTTGGCTTGCTTCCAACCACACAGGTACCTGTGTGTCAAGATGACTGAGTAAAGGATGAATGAATATATAACACATAGTACAGCTAAAAATTTATGGTCTTGATTTGTTCTGATCTTGTTCATTTCATTAGCCAACAACAAACGTCCTTGCAGTTCATCTTAACTAAAGCAGTTAAATCAGTCCTTTATCCTCTTGAGGGGGAAAAATCACAAAATTAGATTTAAGTTAAAGCAAAATGTCTCTAGCTGTCTGCTTGCTGGAAGCCTTTAAGAAGTACATTTCTCACTTTGTAATTCTTGCTGACTTTTAAACTATATCAAATTGAAACATTGCGAAAGGAGAAAATGTATTTATATACAAAAATAGTGGTATAAGCAATTAACTGAAACTCACTTTTTTATTATTTCATCAGTTCTAATTTAAATATATGCTTAATATGTCTGTTTTACTTTATCTGAGCTCACATAACATGTTATGTGAAGGCTTAGATGTTTTGTGTGTATTTTCTTGTTGTAGACTTGTGAGTGAAAATGCATTCAATTTCATAGAGTGAAGAGCTTCTGACACCTTCCATTCACTTGAGGTGACATGGAAATGGAGCATAAGGACTGGTCAAAAAGATGTAAAATATTCTCCATTGTTCCTTTCTGTTTATTTGTATACACTTCTGCCCAATTCTAAAGCCAAGATCTATCCTTACAACTGTTCTTGCAATGGTTGGATTAAAAGTACATCTTCCAAGACCTCTGTTTGGCCTTATGAAGTTTCCTTCCATTCAGGTCTTCAGGCCATGTCAAAGACTAGTGATTTGGGAAGAAACTTGAGGAGGGGGGCGTAAGGTAAGCAAAGTAGTAATGGAAGAAGGAAAATAGGAAAAGTTTGAACAGAAATCAGTAATACACAATCTCAGGGCTATTAAGATTAGCATGTAGTTGAGTGAAGGTTTGGGCAAGGGATATCTGTTTATCCAAACCAGGAAATGAGAGGAGAAAATCAAATGATAGAATAAGTGAGCAAAAGCAAGTACCTCAATGGAAGGAGCTAATAGATAAAAGAGGGAATATCTTCTGGTCAATCAGTGGTAAGAAGAACATGATGGTCTGATTGGAATTGGGCTTTTCCCTTCAAAAAGACAGGGGACCCTGTTCTATTGAGTACTCCCCTGTCTTTTGTTCCCCACATCACCCCTCACTGCCCCACCTCCAACTAGTTGCCTTCTACTACATCAAATCATTGACTCTTTATTTTATTATATTTTGTCCCTTATAATTTGTGATCCCTTAGGGTCACAAATGGTGAACCAAACAGGACAGTTCTTTATTCTTTCAGAGGCATTGTCTACTTCTACTCTCTTTCAATTATTTCTGTGCCATTGTCTTTAAAATGACAGTTTGCACGAGAGAAGGCCAGACATGCCCTTCACCATCTTTAACCCTTAACCCCCAGACTTCTGATCCCAAACTCTTGCATGCCAAAATCCTCTTTTTCTTCAGGAAAAAAGAGGGAAATGTATGATCACCCTGTCTACTCCTTGGCTACACAAGTGATGGATTTAACCATCCGTGAGTAATTTCCTCATCCTTTTCATCCCTTACCCTCTTTCTTCACTCCTGTTCATCCCATCTTTCATTAATGTATTAATCCTCTTTACTTTTAGCTACAGAAAGTGAAAGTAGTCTAGAATTAAAGCTGATTAAGTGGGCAATACCAGACAAATCTGTGTTGTTGACTCGGTATTTTACTGACATGTTTGCGATTTATAATTATGAGTGCTGTAGCAGGCAATCATTGTAACTTATAACAACTTTCAGCGGCAGATATACTATGTTGTAGCCTCATATCTATAGCTTAATTGCTAAACAAATAGAAATACTACTTATGAGCTAGCTGACAAAGTGTATTATTAACAATATCACAGATATTTCCAGTTACGAGCCATAAATCAAGAAGTCAAACAGAAATTTATATATTTTCTGACTTGGAACAAAAATGTATTTTCCCAGTAAGTAGCAGGCTCATGTGCTACATAAATTAAAATAAGAGTGAACACTATCATCTATGATTTATTAGGAAACCTAGTGGGTTGTGTTCCTTCTACCTTTCATAATTCCATGGAGTGGACAGGAATATGTGCCAGTTATGGCCACATCTGTTTGTGACATAACACAATTCAGCATCTGTTCAGCTTGTTATTGTCTTTGTTTTGGTTTGAAGCTCATGTTCATGACTTGAATGCATTTTTACTTTTTCACTTATCTCTCAGTCGTCTGCTTGTGTGTCTGTACTGTAGTGTGCTAGCTGGTTTCACTGAGGATTCCACAGCAATTCAGCAGGTGACTCAGCTGCCAGGAGAGCTGGACTAGAGCAATGGAGAAATGAGTCATATGTGTTTGAATTTGTTTTCCGTCCACAACTACACAACTAGCTGTTGTCAGTGTTTTGTTAGGGTGAACAACTCTGTAGTCTCTTTGTTGAGTGTGTCATGTTGCTTCTTCACTGTGATTTTTTTTCTGCCAGGTAAATGTCTATGTCCTTGTTTGTCGCTGGATGTTTTAATTATTTTTCAAGAGATTTGTCTGCATACTAACAGAAAAAAATCCCAGAGTGCAGTCAAGATTGAAATTCCAAGGAGTAACGCCTGTCACTAATTTAAACACCTCACTACAGGAAATAATTCTTAATGATTCCTCTTTGTTTCTCTCTTTTCTTTTCATGTTCTCTTTCTTTCTCTCTTTCTCTCTCAAGTTGAGAAATCTCTAAAGGATCAAAGGGATCCAGGTGAAGCCATATTTGACATCAAACTCTGTCCCCTCCAACATATAACCCAGCACATATTATATATAACAGTCAGATACAACACATGCTCTTCCTTACTGTCATTTACAGCTAAATGAGACTAGACAAACCTTCACTCTTTGACACAAGAATACCTCCTGTTCAATTTTGGCATGATCTGTCCTCACTCTCTGAGCCGTATTGAATACTGAAGACTGTTTGTGAAGATAGTATACTTTGCAACAGCAAAACATTGCACAGCAGTTATGGTCACCTGTGATCATGGCACAAATGATTATTTTATAATGATTCATCTGAATCAAAGGTGAAATGATTAATCATTGTGACTTATGTAATACTATCTATCACAAATATCTCAGTGACAGCATTTTCAGTATGTTAAACTCGAAAGAATGATGCACTTGAATTAAGTGTGGAAAAAACCCAGTGGTTGAAGAAAATTAACAGGTGATTCACAGTTAGTTGTCTTCTATGAAATTTCATTTGAATAACCTAAATCGAGTCATCTGAATGAGAAAAAAAAATAGCTGCAAGAAAAGTTTAACACGCTGAAAATGGATGAAGTATGAAATCTGGTTGATGATAATCGTGGATTATCATTATTGCCACTGTCAATACTTCATCATGTTGTGTTGATGACATCATGACTTAAGAGCCAGTCAGCATTAACCTATTATCAGCAGTGTAATATTATTGCCCAAATATGACATGTACAGTTGTTAAAAGTCCATTCACCAGTTTCAGCCACAAAAATGCATCTACTCCTACAGCTGACAATCAAAAAACACCCAAGCAAATGAATACCAACGTAAACAAATATCCAGTGACAGCCATTAAAAATGTACCAGCGTTTTAGTGTTTGCATAACTGGTGCTGACTCATGTTTCAATGGAGACATTAACTTTGCTGCTTATCATTATTATGTATTTTTGTTATTGTGTCTTATTAAAATTGTGTTGTTCAGAAAATGTTTGATTATATGTTAAAACCTATAGCATTATATGTCTGGCATTCATTTCATTGAATCAAATGTCTCAGTCTGATCTGCTGTTTGTCCCATCTGTGGTCTTTAAACAAGTTTATCAAAAAGTAATTTGCAGAGTGAATAATTTTCAGTTCAGTACTGCTAGTATTTATTGCTAGTTAAATAGCTATAATTTGTTGCTAGTATAGATCAGAAGTTATATTGTGAAACAGGATACAGAATAATCAGTGTAAATGTAAAATTATCCAGTGTAAATGTAAAATATTACAAAATAAAATATACTTAGAGCATTCTATGGAAATGTTTGGCATTAATCTAACATAAAACCACAACTTAAAAAAAATTGGGAAATTTTTGGAAAACAAACATTTTGGAAAACAACTTGGAAAAAATTATTTACATTACTTATTTTAAAATCAAAGCTATAACCAGGTGCAACAATGCATGATTTTAAACAATAAAATGCACCAACAAGATCATTTGTTGAATTGGGAAGGTCACTACATTATTGAGCCCATTTCCAAATGATAAAGTGAATAAGCATCACTTACTTATTAAAGACTTCTTTAATTAAGAAAAAAAATCAGTGTCATCAACCACATAATGATTTCTGCATGCAAAATGAAGCAGGTTGATAATAGTTGCTTTGGTTTCATCCCAGATCATATCATTGCACTGCTATTGACCTCTTTTTCCACACTTTTCTGCTTCAGAGAATGTAGCCAACCTAGCTACACCTGCCAAAAAACTGGAGCACGTCATCCGCCTGGCAGAGTTAGTCATAGAGGTTCTCCAGCAGAATCAGGACCATCATGCAGAGGTGATGATGAATTCCATTCCTGTCTTTTATTGCTCCTCTTTCTCTATGTACAGCCAGTGTCTCAAGCCTTAGGCTATAATATTTGCTTTTAAAGATTTTCTCTTAATATTTGTTACGTTTGTAATAGTACAGTTTGTCAAATTGTATTAAGTTGATGCTTTCTTATGAAAAGTCTCTTTCATCCTCTGTTTCTGGATCTTCCCTCTAAAATAGCCTCATAATACTGAGCAAATGTTTACCTTCACAAACTACAAGGCACTTTCCATGCACAGTGCATAGATATATGTAAAATGAAAAAAAATGAGGAAATGGGGTTGACAGGAATTTTACATTTAGTGCCTAATAATAATTAGCCAGTCTGCATGATTCATGAGTTGTTTACATCCACCAACTGGTCAAAAAATATCCATGGTTGGCATGACTACACTACATGCAGTTTATATTTAGATAACCCGTGGTCTTCCTGAGCTCTACAGATTTACTCTATTTTTTTGAATATGCTTAACAGGCTGCGGTCACAAGTACAGGAGACCAGTCGGTACAGTATCCATGTTTCCTTCCTTCTCAAGTCCTCATCACATAGTGTATCTTTCCCCTCAAGCATGTCAAGTCACGCTAGGGGCTTTACTGTCATTTTTGGGGTGGGTGGATGGGGCAGTTAGATAAAGAAGGTTGAGCATGGAAGGGAACTGTTGATATGACAACAGTTGTCTAACAATGGTCCAAAACCCCTAAAAAGCAGATTTTTTTTACTATGAATCTCATTCAACAAAGCATGGAAGCTTGAGAATCTTTGATCAAGAATTTGAACAGTATGTTGTAGAATGATTTTTATGCCGATGTAACAGGTCCTCCATGGAAGAATCCAGCATATACATATGATCTTTCTAATGCCCAGAGTTCATCTCAGTATCTTATGTTCTAAGCATTTTGCACATACGTCAATGAATATTTCCATGTCTTTCTCACCGCTCAATCCATCCTATGGGCTTGGGCAGGGAAAAGAGGTATGTGAGCAAACTGAATGCAATAAATTAGCCCCTGTGTTCCCCAATAATGAATTGTGCATGAGCTATGTGGGACCTTTATTCCTGTAATTCCCTATTCTCCCAAGTATGGGGAATTTTAGCGTCATGTCTGACCTTGGTATATCCCAATTTGCTAGCACTTGTCTCTGTCCAGTCTCTCTTGAAGGAAATGACTGTAAGACTTGCATCCCAAGTGGCAGGGGTTGGTCTGGTGGACAGTGTTTCTTTTTCTAGAGGGAATATATATATATATAGTTGCACCACCCCTTCCCCTAATTTTGTCATCCTAGCCTTGTCCCAGTTTGCTCTGTCAATTTGCCCGTCCCTGCTAGTGTTTTTCTGCCCCTTCTTCCAGATTTGAAGTTGACTTTCTCTCTATACACTGTAATCCAAAATCACAGCCTGGCTACTTCCCTGGGACCTTTCTCTTTCAGATAAATCTAAGTGTTAATATGATGGCATATTTGTCATCTACCTCAACATAGGGCAACATGTTTTCATTGTAAGAAAGGACTTAGGGAAGGATCTTGGAGTTGATTGGATTTGACATTGCTATCCTCTTTCTATCTCTTCCTCTTTCTGTCTGTGTGTCTGGTTGAGCTCGGCCATATGCGTTGCCCTGCTGCCTTAGTGAATGCTTTGTTTTCTGTTCATAATTTGAGATGTGGTCATTTGTGGGTAGGGCAGGTAAGTGAAATGGTAAGTTTAGTCCTAGTTTGTATCTCAGATCAGACTGTGATGGTTTTGGGGGGGATATGTATGGGTTGGCAGGATATAACAACAAAACAGCATGCTGCCAAAGGGAAGGATTAACCTTCTCAAAGGCTGATCAGTTCCCTGAATGACTACCACTGGTCGGGTTTTTTTGTTTGTTTGTTTTAGCAAGGAGAAAAATAATTGATGCCAAGACTGCACGCAAGTAGGTCCATCTTGACACATATGAGACCCTTTCAATAACATCTCTCACATATTTTAAGCTTAACACTCTTGGAGATCAGATTAAAAAACTCAGTGGTATTTTGGTCATAATGAGAAAACCTAATCTGCTCTCATACTTTTTTTTAAGATAAAAATATGCATGCTTGCAGTCTTGGGCATGCCAGGTATTGCAAGGTTGCATGATGATGAAACACATCCCCATCCTAACAGCAGGGATGCAGTGATGTGAATGGTTGAACAACTACATCTTTCATCTGGAGAGCGAAAGCATGCAGCGATTTCTACTTCACCTGCATGAGAACTGCACCTGTTCTGGCATTTTGACTCAAATGAATGTAGATTTATGATAACTAAACACAGGCTACTATGAAAAACAGTGATCTCTGCTCTCACATGTAAGCACATGTGCAAGTTTTTTTGTGTTACATACAGATGCAGGCTGTTAAATGTCAGATGATAGGTCTTTGTTTAAAGGGCCATTCACAACATAACTATAAACTTAATATATTTATGATGTATTTTACTTTGTATCTAATATACATTACAAGGCCAATTTGAAGAAGTGTATAAGTTAGAGAAGTGTATAAAATCTTTTTTCCTGTGTTTTTAAAATTAAAAACCCACTGGATTTTTTTTAATTCTAAAGACTAAACTTCTAAAATCTCTGCTGGTATAAATTGGTACGTTCTGAAAGATACAGTACATTGATGTTTGTTAGCCTTCCAGAATGGTTATACAGAAGTCTGTAATACTAATACTAAATGAACACTATGCTGTGTAGTTACACAAGGTGTGGACTCTTTAAAAATCAAATAAGGTATTTAATGCAGGTGATTTAGGTGATGCCACATTTAAGGCTCACCTTCATACCACTAATCATACTGTTACAACTATGCCTAATGGCCATTTTGTCAGAAACTGTTACTGATACTCAGTAATTCTTCAGTTTTGCATAACTTAAGGAACCAGTTTACTGCCTCAGTTAGATTACCTTTACCATGCTCTGCACTAACTGTCTCTCCCTTTGTCCTTTTTCCCCTCTCACTGTGTATTTCCCTGGTAAACAAGGCCTTTGCATGGTGGTCAGATCTGATGGTGGAGCATGCTGAGCACTTCTTGTCCCTCTACGGCGTGGACATGGACGCAGCTCTAGAAATTCAGTCTCCCGAAAGCTGGGACAGTTTCCCTCTCTTTCAGCTCCTTAATGACTTCCTACGAACTGACTGTAAGCACCCCTTCCTAGGTGCAGTTACATGGTAAAATGGTGACATAGCACATACAGTTGTATTTACTGAATATGTTAACTGCATAGCATGCAGAAAAGTCATGCGTCTTTGGATGAATAAACCTTCAGCTGCTGACTCACCAGTGTCTCTCTCTCTCAATCTCTCACTCTTCTTATAGACCATCTGTGCAATGGGAAGTTTCACAAGCACTTGCAAGACCTTTATGCCCCCTTGGTGGTCCGATATGTTGATCTAATGGAGTCCTCCATCTCTCAGTCCATTCACAGGGGCTTTGAACGCGAGTCATGGGAGCCTGTAAAGTAAGACACCACTTCTTGCCCACTCTGTAGTGTTGGGTGTGATTGTGAGGCAGGTACACAATTATTTAGAGCCACTGTTGCCCCACTGAGAGTGGTGTGGGCAAATAAAGGATTGGAGGCATCATCAAACACATGCATTAACATTACACAACTTCAGTTACATTTTAGCTAACTTTAAATTTTTCCACTTTCGACTATCTGATTTTTGATCTAATTTTCCACAATATTACATATAGTTTTAGAAGATTTTAATTTAAAATTGTGATTCAAACATTATTCACAACTTATTCAAGCAGACTGACCTCTTTCATTTATCTCAGTTCATCATCAGCAGTCACTTACCATAGAAAGCTTACCTTCTAAAAGGAACCTCATTCTCTCAGGCTAGACTCCAATGGGTGCCTTTCATGTTTTCATCTTTTTGTTTTGTAAACTAACCCTCATAATGTGTGCTTGAATTAAATATAATGCATTTTATGTGTTAATGAGTTATTCTGGCTTCCTTGCCTCTGATTTTGCTTCTCATATTGATTTTTACCATTTCCTAGCTAGAGATCATTTTATTTATCTGAGAGGTTGGCAAGCTGTCTTTTTAACCATCAATAGAGTTGCTCGTCTAAACTCTTATTTGATGAATACCTGCGTATAGCCAGGGCACATGTTTATTCAAAGAGGCTTATACGCAACCATGCCCCTATAGTACCATAGAAAACAGCTTTCTTTATTTGTTTGTCTTTTACTTGTTTGTTTAAATTCTCACCGCTGGCTGTTTTACCTGTCAATCTGCTGTTTGTATGCCTGCTATTGAAAAATACTGCTTTTTCTTTTTTATCTGTATATATGTGCTTTTGTCTATATTACCAGCCATATTTCTTTTTACTGTAGGTCCTTTGTTTAAATGTTTTAGAAACCTTCCCTACATTTAACAACTGATCCTTTATGTCTGCTACTTTCAGATGTCTAAAGATGGCCTTTTTGTTTACTAAGTTTTTCTTACTTCTTATTAGTTTCTTACTGTATGTCTTACATTGCTTTTTTGCAGCATTCCACATTGCCACTGTTATGGATTTTTTGTTTCTTTTTGTCTGTTTCTGCAGGAGTTTAACAAGTAATCTGCCCAATGTGAATCTACCAAATGTGAATCTCCAAATTCCCAAAGTACCAAATCTTCCCGTGCCAGTAGCAGGACTATCTGTTAACCTTCCACAAATGCCTAGCTTTTCCACTCCATCCTGGATGGCTGCTATTTATGACTCTGAGTGTGTATTCAATGAGTTTACATTAGATCTGATTAATTCAAAATGTCATCTTGGCATGAAGATGGTATCCTGAGGCTGGTTGTTAACTTTTGAGATTAAAAGGATAGGATTTTTGGGAAGAACCAATTATTGGCTTGAGAAACATGGTTAAGCCACTTAGGTATATATTCTAGGCTACATCGCATACCAAATGGTCAGTGAAGCTGTGCGAACAAGAGTAGTTTGAGCTCATGTATCTGTGTGGGGTCTGGAAATACAAAAATAAGTGATATTTGAAAAGTCCCACTTGTTACCATACAATTGTATATAAATGCATTTAATTCTAATTATACTTAAAATAAACAGAAGCATTTACTTCACTTACGTATATATTTATTTTTTTAGATAAGTCTATAGTTTTTTAAGCTGCAGACTCTATAGTTAGTGGTAGAGCAGTTCAGATATTTAATACATCAGGCTGTGTTCTTGTGGAGCACAAGTATAGATCACTTGTATAACAGCAGTTTTCTCACAAGGATGGGCTTAAGCAACTTTTTTTCTGTTCATGGGCTGAAATGATTGTCCCTGCACTGAGAATATTGTACTGACACAAAAAAAGTGCATTTGTAGTCCTCAGCAAACTAATATTTTCATATTGACTTTGGTTTAAAGTTATGCTCACATTTCTCACCTCATGGGGACCTATTATTAGCATAGATTCAAAGCCAAAAGTGTATTCTACTTACAGCAAAAATTCTGCCCTAGTTCTTGCAACCCAGTTTTGTGTTGTATACTATTTATGTCAGCCTGCTCCAATATAAATAGTCTATGACATTCAGCTACTACCTAAACACAGCTGCCTGAATTATTTTACCTTCAACAAATAACAAACAAGTCAGTTTGTCAACTTAAGTGTGAATCAGAAAACTAAATGAATAAATACCAGGTTCCAGTTTTTCCCACTTTTTATTATTAAGTCTCAATTGGATTTACACAGAGCCTGCCACTGTGGGAATGTCCACTAATGTGTGCTTTGTTTTGAGAAAAGTTGATGATGCAATCCAGCAGCATGATTTATGCCTTATTTTGTGTTTGTGGTATGACCATAAAATTGCACACAGGCACAAAATGAATGATATTTTGTATTTGTAAAATGTACTAGTGCATCTCCAAAAATGTGAATATTGTAAAAAAAAATTTGTTCAAAATTTAATTCAAAAAGGTAAAAATATTTTAGATTCATTACACATAAAATTATGCTTCTAGCCTTTTTTGTTTTACTGTTGATCAGATTGGCTTATAGCTCATGTAAATCAGAAATCAGGAATCTCAAATTATTAGAATCTTAAATTATTATCCAAATGTTTCATTTGGAGTTTGAGTAAATTACTGTTCAAACAGTATCAACAGAAAAACAAAAAGGCTTGAAATATCTCAGCAGGCATGATGCCATTGTGACAATGTTCAGACAACATTATTTACTTTCTTGCTATGTTGATGAGGTTCTGTGCCTGCTAGGATGTTGCTTTACTTGTAATGAACATAAAATATATGACAGTTTACCATTTAAATAAAATTATGAACACAAATGATTTTTTAAATATATTCACATTTTTGGAGATTCATCCAAAAAAATGTAAACTTAAAACCTGAAATGTTTGTCAAGCCATTATAATTAAGTAGATTATGCTATACTTATACAACATTCTAATATGTTGTAGACTTACTAAAGAGATAAACAAAAGTAATTTATATTATTTGCATACAAAAAACATAAGGTACAAATAATCTTAATTTGAAGAAAAGTTCAGCAATTAATGCCTTTTAAGTCATTTTCATGCCAAGTAGATTGCAAGGGGTTTGGGTCAAGCCCATGTTGTTTGTTTATTTGAAATGAGAACTGAAAAGCTTTTCATTTTCCTCAATGTGCATGCCATTGAGGTGGGACTGAGGTGGTGAGATCTGGATTGCAACCCAAACCTACGAACAGTCAGCCCTAACTCTCCCTGCTCCCAACTAAGGAAAATTTCCCCATTCAACACACTATCTGCCTGTAAATCCTACGGTTAGGACTTCAGTTTAAGTCACTCATCTGTGTTCTTCCAGAACCACTTTGAGTTTATGACATCCAGCCCTTCATACGGCTGTTTTAGTTTTTTTCCAGATAGTCACTCATCAGCTCATATAACATTATTGACTCCCAAAATGAGCATATTTTATTCATTTGGAGACATTAAGGTGTAAGTGGTCTTTGACCATAAGGACCTTGTAGAAGCAACATTGAATAACGGACCGTTGACATCTGTGGTAAGAAATCCATTTCAAGAAGATCTATCCAAACTTTGAGGTGGAGGGGTTTGTTAGAGGGTCATAAATGAGTTCAGGTTTGTTTGAAAGGTGTCAGTGGGTGTGGGTTGGTGGAACTCCCTGCCTGGTCATAGACTCCTGCCTGCTCTTTTGTATTAGAAAAAAATGCTCATGTCAATTTGCAGCTGGCATCCAAGGCAGTATAAATTAGCCATCATGGAGTTTAAACATCAGAGTGGCCTTCAGAGTTTCATACTTGCGTGCCACAAAGAACATCCCATTAAGATATCCTATACTACTGAAGTCATGAGAGTCTGACTTTCATGTTATGTAACCAAAGCAATGTGAACTGAAATGAGAACGCTGTTCAAATTCTGTTCCATGGCTTTATTCCACCCAGATGGCAGCAGTCCATACTAAGAAACTGTAATCACTCTTATGTTTCAACTCTGTGGTAGCCTACCACCCCCCTCCCTGACCCTTACAACACTCCTCCTCCTCCCGTCCCATCTATCTTCACTCAGGATGGCAGCGTCTTCAGAGTTGACTGCATGGTGTGTGTTGACCTCTGGAACTCCGTCAGCCTCGTCGGGCATGGGTGGTGAGAGAGAGCCTGATCTTTGTGTTTCTGTTTCTCCTCTGGACTTGTCCTCTACCTACACAGTCAGTGTAGCCTTCACTAGCTTTCACTGTCCATTGAAAATGGTGGTCCACACCAGTCGTATTGTGTGGTCCCCTATTTGTGTCCTCAGAACTATTTGCCCTGCTAACAAGTAGTAGGGCAGTAGTAAACTGGCTCCCTCTTAAAGTATCTTGTTACTCAGTGTATGTACACTATGTAGATGCAACTTGAGGTGTATGAGAGCTGGTTCCTGAAAAGCAAATAGAAAAAAGACTTAGTCTGTACATGCCTTCTCTCACCATGACATTCCCAAGCCTCTCACTCCCTTCCCTTAGAGAGATGTGACCAACCAAAGTGTGCATGATTCCAGGCCCTCTGAAGGGTAAATAACCGCGCAGTTGTGCGAGGTTATTGATGTGTTTTGGAAACACACCTGTGTCTGTTTTACCATACACTGACTGACCATACAGAACTTCTTCTTGTGAATTAAACACACTAGTATTATTCACCAGGCTTCTGGGCCACTTGTCAGTGTATGGCTAAAATAATGTGAACAAGAATATGTTATGAGTAGAGTCATAGAAGTAGCTCTACCTTTCTGTTGCTGCTTTTATGTAGCAGCCTGTTGGTGAAGGTTTTGACCTCTGACCTATGACATGTTGCCTGACAGTAATGGCTCGGGGACATCAGAAGACCTATTCTGGAAGCTGGATGCACTGCAGACATTCATCAGAGACCTGCACTGGCCAGAGGAGGAGTTTGCCAAGCACCTAGACAACCGTATGAAGCTCATGTCCAGTGACATGATTGAGTCCTGTGTTAAACGGTATGTGTTTTATGATGAAAGGGGCAGAGAATATTATAACAAAGCTTCATCAGGGTTAGCATAGGTGTATGTCTGAAGGTTTAAACACAATCTACATTATCTACTGATATAAGCATACCACATACCATGTTAAATCTAGCATGAAAGAGTTTCCTTCAGCCCTCGGACAGGATGACTTACAATGTAGAGATCATCATACCACAGCTTAAATATATTACTAATGGCTTTCTGGTCCACTTTTGCTTTAGCACCAGAGCAGCTTTTGAGTCCAAGCTGACCAAGAGTAGCCGTTCAACAGACTTTCGCATCCCATTGTCCTTATGCACCATGTTCAATGTGATGGTGGATGCCAAGGATCAGTCAGCTAAACTGTGTGCCATGGAGATGGGCCAGGAGGTAATGAGACAAGCTACCTGGTCTGTTTCTTGGAAGTTCAGGAAAGCATGTCTATACCTTTTTTTGCTCTTTCTTATTCTACTGGAAATATATAGTAGATGTAGTTCAGATTTTGTCTTCAACTACAAAACAGATAAATATTCCTAGAAATAAATGCAAGATGCCACACAGTTCATTAAGTAAATTTAGGCTCAACATAAAAATGAATAAAACGATTTGACTTACATTGGGAAATGTGTGTAAATGAAAAATCTACTGTGGATGGTCTGTGGCTAGTATTTAACAATGTCTCTCTAGACAAAATGTGTGGGAATCAGTTCTTTTAAATAATAAAAAAATAGGTCCTAGTATAAATTTCCTTTTTGACATTTTTTAAAACCTTTCAGTAATTAATATTGACATTGTTTTGTATAAGTTTTTTTCACTGCTATTCACAAACATGTTCTTCACTGCTGTCCACAGACCATCCATAGTGGTTGGATTTTCTTCTCTATGTTATTTGTTGTGAACAGACAGGAGAAACACATCACAAGCAGTTGCTAAACATCAGTGTATGACATATGTACATGTGAGCAATTCTTTCTCGCTGCCATTGTACATTTTAAACTCTTGTACACTATGACAATTACAAATGGACTGTAGATAAGGGAACAGTCTATTGCTGCATAGATCTGTATTATAATTATATAATATCAGCTGCACCACCAGTTTTGACATGCTCACTTTGTAGTGATTTATTTTATGCATGTAAATCTGTTACTTTTTAGAAACAATATCACTCTAAAATTGATGACCTCATTGAGGAGAGTGTGAAGGACATGATTGCTCTTTTGGTGGCTAAGGTAAATGTTTGGCTGAATATTTTATTGATTATGTTGGTTTAATATATATTTTTAGAACACCCCTAATAAACTCACAGCTATCTAAGTAAACATGTTTACTAATTAATTCCAAAATCAGTCTTTTAAGAATGAATAATACACCTTTACAGAACCATTATTAATAAGAATGTCCACCCCATATGCATTTAAGTTGGAGATGTCCCCTTGAACAGTTGAGTAGTCACTACATTTATAAATGCAAAATTCTGTCAGTCTACTAATCACTTCTGTCAGTCAAATTTATTTTGAGGTATTTTGCTAGCCATTATACTTAAAGTGTAATAAACATGTTTAATTTTGAATTTGAATTTTGAATCTTGAATTTCACTGCCACTAAAAAATGATAATCTTATTTTAAGAACATATATAGTGGACTGATGTCAAAGATTTCATATATTGTTATAATTTGCATTGTAAATAACAAACTGAAGAGTCTATGCAATTCTTTTTAACCCAGCCAATAATGTTCCTGTGTATTATATACCGTGCCTTGCAAAAAACCTCCTTTGGCTTTTTACCTTTTTTGTGACATTACAATCTGTATTTAAATGTCTTTATAATCTTAATTGTATGTGATGCATCTGCACAAAATAGCTGGTGAAGTGAAAAGAGAAAAATACAGTTTCAAGAAAAAGTATGTGAACCCTTTGGGATTACTTGGATTTCTGCATAAATTGATCATTAAATGTGTTCTGATCTTCATCCAGGTCGCAACAATATACAAACACAGTCTACTTAAACTAATATTGCACAAAAATATAATACATATATCTCACATAAATTGTAGTTTTTGTGTTTTTATTGAACTCAACATGTAAACATTCACAGTGCATGGTGGAAAAAGTATGTGAACCTTTAGGCTAAGTACTGACTTTGGGGGGAGAATAATTATGCACACTACTATTTTGTCCCATTTGTTTTTTGCTTCACAATAAAATCAAATGTTCAATGTTGTTGGCATGTTCTGTAAATGATGCAAACCCTCAAGTAATCCATTTTAATTCCAGGTTGTGATTTAGCAAAACACGAAAAATTCCAAGGGGGGTGAATAATTTCACAAGGCACTGTACATAAGGCGTTCATTCAAGCTCTGTTGACAAATGTGGCATAGAAATGGATTAATGGGCTTACTAGGACCTGCTGTGTCAAGTAGGAATTTAAGCATTATTGATTGCCTGTATCACAAAAAATTAATCAGTTTCAATAATAAACTATTTTATCCTGAAGCAGAATTAACACGTATGGAAGTTTAGCTACAACAAGCCCACCTTGTAAATAATTACTGTTATTTACAAAACACAAAATGGATAGCTTGTATAAAATGTTTTAATACATAAAGAAACGGAATGTTACGTGTTTAAATAATAAAGGTAATTTTTTGGATATTTATTTTTCATTAATAGCCTAAACTTTACACTGGTCATGTGACTTCTGATTTTTACCGACTAGTTCAGAAAACTGTATATCTTGAGCAGCACAGCCATACAAGTCATCAACATTAATCTTATTTGTTCTACAGAATTCTGAAAAACGCTTCTTTCCAGGATCACCTTTTAAAGCAATGTTTTTATGGTGACTGCCATTACACAACATTTGTATGCATTTTTTATATTTCATAGTAAATGTATAAGTAGGTTTATAAGACACAGTTTAGGCAGTTTAGGTTTTATATGCTGAGTGTATGGACATTAACCTGTTTTATATTATATATTTCACTTATAACGCTTATATCACACAGTTTGTGGCGATTCTGGAAAGCGTTTTAGCCAAGATTTCCAGATATGATGAAGGGACCCTCTTCTCATCCTTCCTTTCATTTACGGTGAGATTTAATGCTGTGATGGTTTTACTCTTATTGCTATTATTAATCTGTTACTTGTAAGCGCTTATGTAAAAATTCTACTTGTTTTCAGGTGAAAGCTGCGTCAAAGTATGTGGATGTCCCTGTAAGTATTAAATAGAATTGATTTAAAGTACCAGTGCATTTCCAAGAACGTTAATTTGTGTTCATAATTTAATTCAGAAATGTAAATTGTCATATAATATACAGTGGTAACCCTACTTACGGGTTTAATCCGTGCAGGAGCTGAGCTCGTTAGCTGGTTTGCTCGTTAGCTGGATCCATTTTCCCCATAAGAATACATGTAAAATTGATTCATCCGTGTCAGCCGGCCAATATACAGTATACTTTAATATGCTTAGTAATGTGTTTATATGGGTTTTTTTTTATAAATGAGACGATGACGGCACTCGTGTAGGCTGGCGGCTAAGGAGGACAGGAGGACGGGCGTACGTGTATGGCATGGTTACACTTATCATATGAAAAGTAAAAGTTAACTAAAATCCGAGCTCTTCAAAGAGCACCTGCTCTAGTGATCCCAAATACTTTCCATGAGTACTGATATGCACTCAGCATTCGATATCCAAATGTTAATTCTAGTATACTAGTACTAGTAAATACTAGTACAACTCTAGTATTATTTTTTTCGCATCTGTACTTTCCCACTATTGTAAGTCGCTTTGGATAAAAGCATCCGCTAAATGCAATGTAATGTAATGTAATGAAAAGTAAAAGTGAAATGTATCTAACTTTCTTGTTCACTACCTTTTGCTTTCTTTGCATCACTTTCACTAGCACTTTCACTTTCACTGGACAGTGGTCAAAGGTAATGACTGACCTCTTCTTCTACGCTAGCATCTACACTGCAAAAAATGTCTGTTAA
>BRDA01009512.1:241-16872 GCA_036984385.1 Crenuchus spilurus | reverse complement strand
CTCGTTACCTGGAACAAAAATATTCCGAGATCTCAACTCGTTACCTGGAATACTCGTTAGTAGGGATGCTCGTAAGTAGGGTTACCACTGTATATTCATATTTCAAGCCTTTTTAAATATACTGTTTAAAGATACTGTTTCAATAACAATTTTTTGAGATTCTGGATTAAATGTATTATTTATTTATTTATACAAAGTAAATCCCCCTCGGAATGTAGTATTAGCCAACCAACCCATCCCATCCACTAGGGGCTCTCTCCATCACTTTGCAATGTCCCTGACTCTAGGAGGGTGAAGATAAGCACAAGCCTCCTTCAATTCGTGTGAAACGGCCACTGTCTCTTTTCAAACTACCACTGATTCACCTGTCACTGGGGAGCTAATGCCCTTGGAGGAATTCCCAGCTCTGATGGACCAAATAGTAGACATTGGAGCCAGCAGACATTGTAGTGTGAAAGTGATGGGAAGAGAGAGCCATCCTCAGATCATAATGTCAGCATCTCAGCCCGTTGAGCTACTCTGGGCCCAGATTTCCCATTTTAAACAAGGCTTGAAATGTCACTTTAGGTGTCATGAATATAAAATACTTTTTGAATTAAATTATAAACAACAATGCACTTTTCATGATATTCATTTTTTATGTGGCACTATTTATCTCTCTTTCCTTTTTTGTTGCTGCTGATCATTCAGCAAGAAACTAACTTTGTCTGCAATCACTCTTCTACAGAAACCAGGGATGGATGTTGCAGATGGCTATGTGACCTTTGTTCGTCACTCTCAGGACATACTGCGAGATAAGGTCAATGAGGAGGTGTATATAGAGAGGTTATTTGATGTAAGTAAGATGCCGTCTCCTCCATGCCTAACAGGGGAGGTTCCATCCAAAATGTGGCAAAACAATGGGGCATATGAGGGATAAGTCACATTTTGAGTGCTGAGCTATGAATCCTTCCATCCTGAAAGATAAGGCCTGTCTTTTCCCAAGGCTCTCGCTCTCTCACTCCTCAGTGTCTCATTGCTGTGAATTCTCGTTCAGCCCTCTGTACTCTGGTGTTGCATTAGCCACAATGAGTTGCACCTTTGTGCTCTGATGTTGCGTTAGCTACTGTTTGTTGGACCTTTGTGCTCAGAGCTCACGAGGCAAAGTGTCACTACCACCACCAAGTGGATTATTCAAGACAGTGCTCTCAAAGGCAGTGAGTGGAATGTTCATAAATGATTGTTGATAGCCATACTTTCCCCCATATTCCTAATTATTTCTAGAGTAATTGAATTGATTTCCACAATTGTCTACAGCATAATTTAAAGGTGATCGATTAATTACATTTCAGATTAAAATTTAATACTGATGTAAAATAATGACGCGCACTGGAGAGCACTGTTGACTTTAGAAATAATCCTTTGTGAATCATTTTGTGACCTTCAGTGTTGCAAAGTTGTGTACATGTGTGTAGTGGGAGGTTATTTATTGTTTGTCCAGTAGATTTGTACCATTTTACATGTGCACCTGTGTGTGTGTGTGTGTGTGTGTGTGTGTGTGTGTGTGTGTGTGTGTGTGTGTTTGTTTGAAAGGTCATTTTTAGTTAGTGGTTGCATTTTTACAAGATGCAGCATAATACAGTAAGGTGTATGCGTCTGCTGGTGAGTCTGTGTGTGTGTGTGTGTGTGTGTGTGTGTGTGTGTGTGTGTGTGTGTGCGCGTGTGTCAAAAAAATGCACTGCAATGCCTGATGCTTTTCTGTTTGTGTTTTGAACATGTGATAGGCATCCATTGATGATGCATGACTGTTGGATCTGCTTGTATTTCTTGGTTCTTTTAAAGCACAATTGCAGTCCATTGCATCATTGAACTGTTCTTTTACTCATGATTTCATTACAAACGAGACATTCAGATGAGAGGTTGTATGTCCTAGTTTTTGATTTAGTGTTGATTAATTTTAAATGGCCCAAGACTCCCCATATATGAATTTAATATCCACATAGTTTGACCTATATCCAAATTAGCTGTATAAATGTTTGTGAGACACTAAGGGACATACAGCCTTCCATTTCCCAAGCTGAATCTCACGTTAATTCTACAGTACATACAAGCTGTTTTACAATCTGCGTACTTGCATACCCTGGGTAGCTCATGAGGCTTGCTTTCTGTTGTTTTTACATGTACTCAGGGATCAGTTACTGACAGCCCAATTATACACACTTATACTGACATTGAAAGATTATCATATACTAGATAGAAAACACTATGTTGTTGTAGTAATTAAAATAAAATAAGTGCAAGCACTACAAATACAGTGGTTTTGATGCCTGCATTGTGGGTTTTAACAATTCATTTAAAAAGATATATGTAACCCACATACAGTAGTTCAGAGAGAATGGACCAATAGATATTCAAAGTGTGAGGAAGCAAGCACGCATTTTTGATTAACAGCTAATGTTTCACAAACAAGTCTAGTCATATTAATTTTTTCAAGTTGTCTCTGTCATGCCTCTTCATGTTTAACTATATCACTTTCTACTCTATTCTATTCTATTCTATTCTTTCCATCCTTAAAACCACAATACCGCAACACCCTCCTTCTATAACAAAGTGGAACTTATCTCTAGATGTCCTACTGTTTGATCACATTCTGTTGAGTGGCATGATTTCTAATCAAATAATCTTCCTGTGTACATCTACTAGCATGACCCACCTCCTAAAGTTCCCACGTCATACACACACACAGCTCTCTGCCCCACCCACTCACCTGCTCCTTCTGCATGCACTGCACGCTCTGACCAATCAACTGTTTGAAGTGGACATGCAAGCAAACAAGTCAGTCACCAATCACCAACCAAATCACCAAACATCAAACAACTCGGCTAAATCTCAATCACAGATCTAAATCATATTAGCAAATCACAACATACATTTGTCAATTACTGGACAGAGCAGTCTATGATCACTCCAATTGTCCACTGCTTGAAACAGCCAACTACTGCTGAGTTCATACGGTGTCAGAATTATTGGGAACAGAAGTGTCTGAGAATTTTTACTTAAATTAGAATCTGGAACAGCTGAGGAAGTTTCCAGGCTGTAATAGGTAGTAGCTTGGTCTCCTCATTTTACAAACATAGTATAAATCATATTTAGCAACATGGCCATGTCGTGGTACTTAAATACAGAATTAATTAAGTAAAAATATTATTTTAAAGCAGGGAATACAGTACACTTCCTGATTGGAAAACCTCCATAGCTTAAATGCTCCAAACCCGTCATGGAGAAATCCCACTTCAAAATGCTCAAATATGCCGAGTCACTCCACAGAATCTTATTACCGTTTATTTCTCTACAAGAGATTACAACATCATCCATTACACAACACATGTGCTGTTCTCTTTGAACTATAAGTAAAATATATGACATTCTGAGATTTCAACAGTTTCTAATACACAATATCTTCAGATTGGTATTTTTTTTAAGTATTTTTAATACACCATAGTACAGAAATGGTTTAAGATAACAGTACAAACCCTCCTTGCCTGCAGATTCCTCTCACTCTCACTTTTATATATTGATTTGCAAGTTTTATGGTTCTGATCATACTAAAGTTTGCTGCTTTGACTTGAAAGTGTTTTGTTGGATTTGGGGTTTGTAAAATATTTGCGTTGAAAGGTTAATAGCATGGAAAAATGCGTTCATTTCAAGGTTTTATTTACAACATTCAGCATAGTTCTGTAAACAGAATGGCATCGGCCTACGAAACTGATCAGAAAACATCTGATTACAGAATTCCAGATTACATCTGTTACTGTAATTATGGACATTTTATGCACAACCACTGTAGTTGGATTTAGGCCTACCTCTAAAACTGTATTAATCTTAAGACTTCTGATCTGAAAGTGCTTATCATAACTCTCAGACTATGCTGTATATATCTATATAAGAAAAATACAGTTCAAGTGTTTATTTTCTTGTTAATTATGCAACTCATTAATGCATGATTTGTGTACTTTTTTGCAGATGGTCATATTGCTGGCTCTGTAAATTAATTTTAAATGGCCTGACTAACCTAGTGCTAAGTGAGCGTGTGATTGTGTCTTTGTTGGTATGCATTTTGTGTATTTTGTGTGTATGTATGTGCTTGTCTCTGCATGTGTAAGGGTGAGTGTGTGTGTGAGTGTGTAATGTGTGTGTGCACGTATTTGTATGAGAGTGAATATATGTGCACAATCATGAGTGTGATATCTCTATGCGTATGTATGCAATATTAATGAATATTTGTCTACGTGTACGTCTAGACAATCTGGTCTCTTGCATGGGTTTGTGTGTGTGTGTGTGTGTGTTGCTGGAGAACGCTGTGTTTTGTGTGCGTTGCAGCAATGGTATACAGCCACCATGAATCTGCTGGGGACTTGGCTCACTGACCGAATGGATCAACAGCTCCATGTCTACCAACTCAAAATTCTCATCAGGATTGTAAAGGTACTATATAAAGGGGAAAATAGCACATACACTTTACACTGTCAGAATCCTTATCTGCTCAGTTATTTGTTTTGCTTCCCTGAATGCAGGGTTTTGGTATGTTATAATGGTGGGCAATACATTCCTCTCCATAAGCATTTGTGCCTTTGATTAAAATTAGAAACAGTGCCATGAAAATATGCCTTTGTTTAATTAGCTCAGTCTCAAACTGAAAACATGAGACAAATCTAACCTTTAATTCAAGCATATTTAGTCAAAACCAAACAGGATATAGGACCGGGATTTGGTTACATTTTATAATAACTTTCATTAATAAGCCATTAACTAACGATTAATAACTGTGAAAAAATCATTACTTCATGAGATTTTGAACATGAACAAATGTTTATAAATGACAGTTCATGTTGTTACTAATGATTGTATTTTTGCAAATGTTAACAAAACATTAGTAAATCATTAGTCCATCATTTGTTAATGAAATTCTCATGACCTAATAATTTGTTCACAGTTATTAATCATTAGTTAATGAGCTATTAATGAAAGTTATTATATAAGTGTTACCCAGGATTTACATGGGGATCATTTCCTCTTTTACAGGGGCTACTCTGATTTTATTTCCATCTGGATCAACCATAAAATAAAATGTTTCTCCCACCTTCCATAAGAGAATTAAAAGCAGATTACCTACTGTTTTTCAACAAACAAACTCAGAGGTGGAGTGATCTTGTTCCAACAAGTTACACATCTCTCTGCTGTTATTCACCATATTCTCCTAGTGAGAGTACCCATTTTAAATATATCCTGAAAAGATGGATGCTATGAACGAGTCTCCACACCATTTACTTCTTCATCTCCATCATAACCACACTGGGAGATCAGAAAAGCAGATCAATTAAAAGTGTCATTGTTATGGCATGTACAGGTATGAAGCATTAGTTTATATTCATACATACACAGTACAAACATTTTATGGGAGGAGCGGTTGTTTGCCCAGGCTAAGACCACCCTTGTTCCTGACAAATTAATCCAATCAAAGTAAAAGAGAAAAGGCCTTATCAAAAAATAACAGATGTAACAAAACCACATTTGTCACAGTTATTTTTTATCTCTGCATTTAGTACTTTGAGGTGCCAACATAACACCAGCAAATTTTTCTGAACATGGACATGTGTTTTGGATTATTATCCTACTCTAAGACCCAATCACAATTAAGTTTTACTAGGGACAGCTGAGGCATCCAGGTTGTCTCTTAAAATCTCCATTTAAAATTCACAATAACAAGCTTTCTAACAAGGATTCCAGAGCCTTTGGAGGAGAAAAAAAGCCCCAAAGCAGGACAAATACGCCACTATTGTTAACAGTGGGAATTCTGGATAACATATTTGTCCAAAACCACACCAAGTGTTTGTTGGCCAAAGGCTGGATTTTGGCTTATTGACAATGTAACCCATTTTAAAGTCAAAGATCCAGGTGCTTCAATTTGTGGTTAGATGAAAGAAATTATATTGCTTCTTCCAAACGGTTGGAATGGAAGTGGCATCTCATTGTCATTTTGAAGACTTGGTGACCGTTCACTGAGTGTATGGACAAAATATACTTCTTCCAGGCAAGTTCATTACAACAATTATTCCTCTAACAGATTATATGGGCATTTTCAGGCATTTATATTTTTTATTAAACATTGCCTTATTTATAAAACTGTACACACTTTTGTTTCATTTTATTATCTTCTCTATACTAATGAGGTCAATGATTCTGTTACTTTTTTAAATCTTGGTCCACAACTGCAGTTAACACTCAGTGCATTAGGGTGTGTGTTTAACTGTACAGATCTGTAGGTTTTATAGTTTTTTTGCTTTAGAGTCAAGAGAGTTAAATAAGTTTGATTTTCAGTGGTTGGCCAATGATCCACTGTCCAATTGCTAGTTACTATGCACTTTGTTGATGTAGTGATTTATGAAATGTCAAATTAGAGATCAACGTCACTATAAATTTTTATGTTACACTAAATGAATTTTGGACACTAAGAGAAAATTAAGTAATGCAACATATTGTTCACAGTCTAGAAGAATTTGGTCGGTGTCACCTTATATTTATACCCCAGTGAAGACATGAACAAGCACTTCAGAGTGCCTGATTACAAAAGGAAACAAAAAAGAAAGCACTTCAATGGCAATCTGCTTCTGTTACATATTCTAGAACGTCCAGAGATAATTGATATGTCTTTGTTGAACTGTAACAATGATTTTAGTATTTTTTTTAGACTAAATTTACTGCAAATAAAGGTTAGATTTATCTCATTTTTATTGTGAAATTGAGCTAATAAAAAAAAAAATCAAGGTTCCCATACACAATTATAGAGTAGACCACATATCATCTGTACTGACATCGATGTCACAGTATTGACTATATCAATAGTTAACAAATCCTTCACTAAATGGAATTTATTCATTTGCTGGGTGCTTCATATCATTTTGGGAGAACAGCTCAGCATCCATCAAACCTTATTTTTTTTCTAGAAACATAATGAATTTATGATATTGTATAAGGGCCTTGACACACCAAGCTGCTCACCAGAGAGCATCCCCTGTTCTTGAGGTGTGGCCTAGACTGTTGTCTCTATTCATCCATTATCAGCAATGCTAAGTTTAATCAACATTGGCCATGAGAAAGTTCTCTGATCGGCTGTTCAGCATTGGAAGAACAGCAGATGTGAAAGAGAAAAGTACACACACACTTGGCTAGTTCAGTGAACAAAGTTTAATCAATGGGAATGTACATTTTAAATATTTCTGCTGTTCAAATGACCACATTTATAAATGAACATTATTGGACTTAGAATTATGAGAAGAATATATATAGAAATAACACATTGATAACACATAAAATCAAATAAAGTACCCTAAATAATTTTTCTGATATGTTGGCACTTGTTTTGTATGTTACATTATAGTGTAAATTGAACTTGTGTAAAATCTGCTAAGATAGTTGTACTCTTGCAGGTTTGATGTATACATATTTCAACTTAAAATACAGAATACTGCCACCTCAGAGAATATAATTTTCATACATTCCTCAACTGTAGTATTTGCAGTGTGTTTGAGTGCAAATTTTCACAAAAGATAAGAAGCAATAGTGAGCTGATGGAAGGTTGTTATCTGGATGCTTTTGATGCAACTTTGACTTGGTGTGCCTTGGTCCTAAGGTTCCCTTTGGTGTAATTTGTAATTTGGTGTTGTCTAATCAAAACAAGCTGTCATTTGTAAGACATTTATATAGCATTGAATATCATTGTATGGGAAGCAAGGGCTCATGAACGTATTAAGGTAAACTTATCAATACATACTTTAATACAGCGGCGTTTTTAATTTTTAGCACTTTACAATTTTCTGTATTTCTACATAAATTTGACCTAAAATTTCATCAGATTGTCCTAAAAGTAGATAAAAAGAACCAAATCAAACAAATGAAACAAACCTATTAGACTATTTATTGAGGAAAATGACCCAATATTACATGTCTGTGAGTGGCAAAAGTATGCAAACCTTTGCTTTAAGTATCTAGTGTGACTCCCTTGTGCAGCAATAAGTGCAATAAATAAATGTTTCCTGTAATTTGGATCTGTGCATCAGTTTGTAGGAATCCATGAATTGCTTGCTTCATGAATATGTCTTGGCCATTCTAAAACATGAACTTTATTTTTTGGTAGAATTGCTTGTGTGTTTAAGGTTGTTGTTTTGCTGCATGCCCATGTTCTATCAAGATTCAGCTCACAGACAGATGTCCAGACATTGACACTACCACCACCATGTTTCCCAGATGGGATGAGGATTTTAATGCCGATATTCAGTGCTGTCTCAAAACATAACACTTCTTATGTAAACCACAAAGATTATATTTTTGCCTCATTTGTTTACCTTGGCATGATCTTTGCTGGTGGACCACTCCTGGGGAGGGTAATAATGGTCTTGATTTTTTCCATTTGTACACAATCAGTATGACTGTAGATTGGTGAAGTCTATACTCTATAGAGATGTTTTTTCAGCCTGATGAGCATCAATAACTCTTCTTCTGAGATCCTCAGAAATCTGTTGTTTGTGGCAGAACACACTTCCACAAACATGTTGTGAACAGCAGACTTTGCTAGATCCCTAAATAAAACAGCTTGTAGATGATTTTCATCCCACTAATTGACAGTATTTGACAAATTTCACCTTCAAACAATTTGCTAAAGGTCTTTAAGGTTCACAAACATTTGCCATTCACTGACGTAATTTTGGATCATTTTCCTCAATAAATAAATGACCAAGTCTAATATTTTTGTCTCATTTGTTTGATTTTTTTTTCTATTTGATTTGATTTGGTCTTTATCTATTTTTAGGACGTGTATGCCAGTCTGATGAAGTCTAAAGTCAAATTTATCAGAAATATAGAAAATTGTAAAGGGTTCACAAACTTTAAAGCACCACTGTATATTTGAAAAACTGTGTACATTTTATTAGTACCAGCCAACTCTAGTATATTTGTTCATGCAAATGTATAGTATATGCTGCAACTAAGCAAGTTCAGCAGAACTGAACTTTTCTTGCACTTTGTAGAAAAAATATCGAGACTTTAGGCTGCAAGGCGTTCTTGACTCAACACTGAACAGCAAGATGTATGATACGGTACGGAACCGGCTCACGCTGGAAGAGGCTACTGCTTCAGTCCGAGAGGGCGGCATGCAAGGCATTTCCATGAAGGACAGCGATGAAGAGGATGAGGAGGATGATTAAAGCACCAATCCACCCGGTGCCCCACCCCACCATCTTGGAACCTGCCCCACCCACACCACCCTACCCTACCCCTACTTAGCCTGGTAACAGAAGATGCATGTACCAACTCTGATTACTCCAGTTAGCCACTCTAGGACCTCCCCCATCAGCTCGAAATGCCCAAAAAACAGAACTAAAATCAAGAAAAATCTAGTAATTGTACCGAGTAAAGATAAACTTTAAAAGAGTTACAAGATGATGATTGACAATTTTAGCTGTGTGATGATCTAATAAAGAGTAAAAAACGAACAGATTTTGGACTGATTTATTTGGGAATTTCTTTATATGTGTTCCTAAGCAATATGGAGTACCATTTGTTTGACAATGTTGAGTGAGATTATTAGGTGTGTCCCTGTCCAATGCGATAACATATATGGCGCTTCTTTGACGTACTCTTACATACATTAATGGTACATTGTTGTGAAGATGAGTGTATGGATCCTTTTCTTTGTCTTGTCTGTTTTTAAAGTGGATGCCAACTGCTTCAAAACTGAAAATGAACTTCTGTATTTAAGTTAAAAGCTGTTAACTGTAAATGTCCTCTGTGTCTGCACACTCTCATAAAAATGTATGAACTTTAGATTTTTTTTATTTTATTTGTGCTGAGGCTCTGTGACTCTTCTGAGGCTCTTATGTTGCAACTCACCAACAAAGGCATTGTCTCACATTCATCTTCAAAATAAAATGAATTGGTATTCTAGAAAGGCAATATTCTCTTAGCTCCATTTTGATATCTTATTGGAGACGTCTTTTATTTAGATGTCAGAAATGACTACAAAATATATTTTTTTTTAGTTTAACTTTTACAACTGAAAAATATTTCTTGCTTTTATTATGTTTTTTATGTTCTGTTAGACACATTCTTTAATTATTTCTGTAGCCAGAAACACGTGCCATTTTGGGGGGGTCTCGCTATTGTTTTGTATATATGAAGCTGTATATTGCATTCTGAGCCATCGCTGCATGCCTGTGGGTTCCACCTTCTCCAGAAGCTTTTTGGGTTTTTTTTCTGTGTCAGTTAGCTGGTGGATTCATTCTTGCGTTTGCCTTATCAAAGCCAACAGTTGTTATATGCAAGAGCTGTGGCCTCTCAATAAAGATAACTGTACAAATTCACCTATTGTCTTGGTTTGTTCAAAAAGAAGTTGCCCATTTAATTTCTAATAATATATATCTTTAATTATGTACTGCAACTATTTCATGTAGGTAATATAATACACACATTCAGTATTGCAGCAATTATATCTTGTCATAGATATGTCATTGCCTCTAATAATGATACTCTTTACAATGAGCAAAAAGTAGAAAGTGCTGCTAATTTTATATATATATATATATATATATATATATATATATATATATATATATATATATATATATATATATATATATAATATTTTTTACATTTGTAAAAGTAACATGACAACTGTTGTACTGTTGTTTAAGGTTTATTGTTCACTGTACTGAATATTTGAACTGTTTTGATTATCATATTTTACCCCTTGCTGCTTTAGTATATTTTGTTAAAAGTACATTTTTTTTCTTCATTTTAGAGTGACAGTAGATTGCCTAAAAATCGGGGATTCTTTTTGTTTCAACAGATGTCACTGTTTATCATCAGTGCACTGAATATGTACCTCTCAATCACTATAAAATTAATGCTTTATGCAATTTTGTACATACCGTGTTAATTTTAAAATGTCCTGTCTCATACTGAAGAAAGGATAAGACTACTACTTGTGTGAGTTGTATTAAATATTATCAGAGAAGGTCTATATCGCAGGCATTTCTAGACCCTTTTCAGGGGTGCTGAAGTACCCCTAAAATGAAAGTATTTTTTATGTACGTTTATCTCTAATGAGTTGTTTAAATGTAAAAAAGGATCCATAGAAAGTGCATATGGATAAAACAAAATATTTTAAAGAAAAAAATACAGAAATCCCCCCTCCCCCCTCCATTTCACAAATGGTTTAATCTACTCAGTTTTCTCCCCCTCCCTGAAGCTGTGCATGCAACTGGAATGCAGGTGAGTTCAGTAAGTGATGTTCTGATGAGGGTTTCTGTACTTAATCACTCAGTACCAACATATGATAGATTAACATCACTGCTCATGTTTACTGAATCACACATCAATCTGTATGTTAATAATGTTAAGTAGGGCTTAGATACATATCTGTTTTTCTGAGGTTAATGTTGCACTTTACTGGTTGTCAATCCAGCTTTGTCCACTGGAACTGGACAGAGAAGAGAACTGATGTACCTGGTAGAGCCAAGACTAGTATTGTCTGTATGAATGAGCTGTATGCAAATAATACAGAATGTAGTCCAGCAGTTTTATTACCATCATAATCTACTGATACTGTTTAAAATTAAACTTGCCATGTGTTAATAGTTTGTGTCCATCATATCTAATACTTACATTTAAAGCACTTACTGGTCTGGCATCCCTTTATCTTGCAAATCTCCTTCACCGTTATGTCCCCACTCGTAGATTAAGATCATCTGATACTGGTCTCCTGGTTGTCCCCAGATTTAAGCTTGTCACCATGGGTGGTCGATCATTTAGTGTGGCTGCACCGACACTTTGGAACTCTCTTCCTCTCTCTCTCTCCGTCTGTCATCATCCCTACACACTTTCAAAACTCAGCTAAAAACTCACCTGTTTACTCAATATTTCCATTCAACTTAATCTTAAGTGTGTTGTATGATTTGTCCATATGTTTTCCATTTTTTGTTGTCAGTTTTTTGTTTGTTTTTTTTGTTTACCTATTCCACCTCTATGTAAAGCGTCCTTGGGTTTCTTGAAAGGTGCTATATAAATGGAAATTATTATTATTATTATTATTATTATTATTATTATATTCTCTGAATCTGCAAATGATGTTCATAATATTGATAACTGATTATTACAATTAGTGTGTGAATTGAATATAACCAGCCCATCTCTTACCAAAAAAAGTATACTTCGAGAACATGTTATTAAGTATACTTAAGTATAATAAACGTTTTCCCCTAAGTGTACTTTTATTTAGAAAGTACACTACAAGTATACTTACTTGGGACTAAATTGGCCCAATTTAAGTTCAAGTACATAAAAAGTAAACTGAAAGGATACTCTATAATTTTTAATTTAAAATTGGTATACTTGAGGTACACTTGCATATGCTACTTTTTGGTAAGAGATAGCAGCTAAATTTTCTATTTTAAAAAGTATATTAATCTGTTTTTCTCTTTGTAAAGAACTTAAAAATGTGAAAATCGGACAATTATTAGCGAAGTTAGAGCTTTGAGAAGGCAGCAGTGCTGGTCATGTGCCATTGTTTACAAGCTTCACTTACACACAACATGGCGGCTCCATGACGTCGCGCCGGCCTCAATGCTAGCGAATAGGCAGCGTCCTATCCAGTAATATTGATCATTGTTTAAAACAGCGTAAATGAGCAGAAGTCGCTCGCTAGCTTATCAGCACTCAGTATCCGAAGAGCTAGCGTTTTAAGGCAGACCGGGTAAATTTAGAAAAAACACGTCGGAACTTGTTAGTTTCCGTAGATCGTTTTATGTTATATATTTGTATACTTTCTAAAATTGCTAAAATGCTGCGCAGGAAAATAAAACTAGGAAACCTGCAATCAACTAGACTCCCGTTCAAACAGGATTTACTCGCGCGCGCCCTCTGGTGTTCAACATGGTTATGTAGCGTGAATAGACTACCCTTTTGTGAAATAAATATAAGGAAAATTTGGACTTTTATTTTGATAAGTTGTATGTCACTGCGGTGGCTCCCTTCACAAATATGGAAGCGTCACCGAGTCTTGGTTGTGTTTGTTTTTAAAGCAGTTTAATAAAAAGACAGAAATGACAGCTGTTCCTCCCGGTTCGATCATTGTAGCGGATTGGCATCGCAGTTCAGAAAGCAGAGCGTTTTTCAGTAAGATACTCTACAAGAAGAAACGGCGAAAGTTTGGTAGGTAACTTAGCTTTGCTGGTTAGCTAACGGCTGGTCACTATGGAGCTGTTTCTATTCTGACCTGAGATCAGTGGACACAAAGACAAGCGTTTTATAAGTCAGTGATTTAATAAATCAGCAGAATATTTCTAAACCTTTAATTTGACAAAAACGAGTATTTATATTCTTCAAAAGGCTTTTTAGTTTTTTAACTGTTCTCTTTAGAAAATACTGATACTCACTTTTCTAATGTGTTTTTATTCGGACTTATCGTAACTACAGAAATAAATACTATTTGAATATTTTAAGGTGAATAAACATTCCAGTTGGCTCCGGTAGATTTCAGATCAGTGAGACAAGCATATTAACATCTACAACGAATACAGTATACTAGAATATCTGCTTATCCACATAACTAGATGATATTACACGTATAATTGAATTACACAGCTTTGTTGCACTTGTGACAGAAATGAATGCCTCTTTAACACTTTTATGATGCACAAATTGAGTGACGAATCTTAGATTATGTAAATTAAAGACATCACTACTACATTGGCACAGGAGTTAAGACAAGTCACCAATCTGTAACCTGTTCAACCTGTAATCTGAACTGTATAAGAGAAGCAGTACTGGAGGAAGATTGCTCTTATAAACATCAGTATCCTTCACATCCTGAACACTCGGTAGAAAACCAGGTGGCCCTTATGGTGAAAGTTAAAGAACAGCGTGAAAAGATGGGACTTCAGCTCAGTATAAAGAAGACTTAAGTCATGACACAACTTTATTGTTTTTGCAGATTATGCAGTTATACATGGATCAAATATTAACAAAAATAAAACTTCATCAAAGCGTTGTATCAACACTGCAAGAACATAAACACCTTGTTAGAACATTGTTAGAACATACCTGCTGGGAAGTCAGTATTTATCAGTGTTGTTACCCCTGATGCTGAAGCTATGGAAGACGTGTAAAAAAAAAAAAAAAAAAACCAACACATTTCTGTGTTGCACTGTGTCCAAGCTTGATTCATGCCCAAGCTTGATTCATGGTCCAATTTGCTTTTTTGGATCTTTTTATAAATCACTGCCTTGGTTTTGTGGTTTGCGTTCTTATATAAAAAGAAAAAACAGATCATAGAGAACTTCTGATAATACAATTAGAAAATCTGTACTGTACTCTAAGTTCAGGATGAAAGTTTTAATTCAGTTTGTTTTCAACACAAATAAAAATCTGTACCCAGCGACAAGTGCTGAATCCACTACTTCTAAGATCAGTTCAAGTGGATTTTTAAAAGTATTTATATTAAATTTTAATTATTTAAATTAAATTATAATATAATTAAATACATATTTGACACTGAAGACAGTGGTGAGTTTTTAATTTATAGAAATTTATTGAGTATTGTGATGCTACACTTGGTATTGTTAGAGTTTGAGGATCTTGACAGTTTTGTGTCCAGTATCAATAACTGACCTTATTAATGCTCTCCTTGCTAAATCAAATCAAATCAAAAGGTTATGTCCCAAAATCAAATGTAAAGGCTTCTAAAAATAGTCTTAATGAAGCAAATGGGCAATAAATTCCCTATTAATGCTCTTGGAAGAAGCAATGAATGAGTCGGGTCTACAAACTTTATGAACATACAAGGCATTCTGACACTGACTTCATATTTTGTAATAGGTCTCTTGGAGGCTCCAGTGATGCCCCCTCATTTGAAGGCAGACACAGTTCGCTACAAAGTGTTTATCTCAGGTAAAAGTGGTGTGGGGAAGACCACACTGGCTGCCCGTCTCACTGGCCATCGTATTCCAAACATGCACTATGAAACCACAGGTACACATCTAGAGTATCCTCAGACTGTTATCAGGCCACTAATGTGTTTACTAAACTATTAAACTGTAATTCCTTTACTTTATTGTGCATTGACATTTTGCCATTACTTTACTTTTGAATTATGTTATTATACAATCACTGGCCACTTGATTAACTACACATACCTTGTATCTACACTCATTGTTCATTTTATCAGCTCCACTGACCATATAGGTGCACTTTGTAGTTGCAAATGAGTGGATCTGACAAATCAGAGCTGCTGCAGGTTTTAAACACAATATTAGCTCACTGTCTATTCTGTTAGTCTACCTTGTAGATGGAAAGTCAGAGACAGTAGCTTATCTGTGGCTGCACAGTTTGTGTTGGTCTTCTAGTCATTCACTGGTGGTCACAGGATACTGTTGGCTGGATAGCTTTTGAAAGAGATGGACTACAAGTCTATAATTGTGGAAGTGCACCTATTATGATTCGTGGAGCTGGTAAAATGGACAAAGAGTGTAAATACAAGGTATGTGTACTTAATGAAGTGGCAGTGAGTGCACACATTCTTAGCTAAAGTTCTATAATGCACCAAAAAGAGATTTCATGAGCTGTATTAGTGTGACACTTTTTTTAAATGACCATATAAAATAGCTTTCTGTCCTAAAGATGAACCATGTAACTATGCAATGAACTATTTATGCACTCAGTTGCTTCTTTGACTTGTGACTTTTTGTATATAACCACTGCCCATTTTACAGTGATGAATTTTAAGAAAATGCATTAAAATTCTTTATTTACTTGGACTAAATGAATTTCCTCAGTTGTTCTGGTTGCTGTACAAACCGTATTCCAAAAAAGTTGGGACACTAAACAAATTGTGAATAAAAACAATGCAATGATGTGGAGATGGCAAATGTCAATATTGTATTCGTAATAGAACATAGATGACAGATCAAAAGTTTAATCTGAGTAAATGTAACATTTTAAAGGAGAAATATGTTGATTAAAAATTTCCCACTGTCAACAAGTCCCAAAAAAGTTGGGACAAGTAGCAATAAGTGGCTGGAAAAAGGAAATTGAGCATATAACGAACAGCTGGAAGACCAATTAACACTAATTAGGTCAATTGACAACATGGTTGGGTATAAAAAGAGCTTCTCCGAGTGTCAGTGTCTCTCTGAAGCCAAGATGGTAAGAGGATCACCAATTCCACCATTGTTGCGCAGAAAGATAGTGCATCAATACCAGAATGGTGTTACCCAACGTAAAGACTTTTAAGTTATCATCATCAACCGTACATAACATCATCAAAAGATTCAGAGAATCTAGAACAATCGCTGTGCATAACGGTCAAGGCCGTAAACCTACTGGATGCTCATGATCTCCGGGCCTTTAAACGTCACTGCACCTCATACAGGAATGCCACTGTCAAGGAAATAACAGAATGGGCTCAGGAATGCTTCCAGAAAGCATTGTCAGTGAACACAATCCACTGTGCCATCCACCGTTGCCAGCTGAAACTCTACAGTGCAAAGAGGAAGCCATTTCTAAGCAACCTCCACAAGCTCAGACGTTTGCACTGGGCCAGG
>BRDA01009511.1:18074-44240 GCA_036984385.1 Crenuchus spilurus | reverse complement strand
CACGCACACACGCACATACACACCACACACACACAGACACACACACACACACACACACACACACCTACACACACAAACACACACACACACATACTACACCCATGCCACATACCACACACACACACACACACACACACACACATACTACACACGTCACACACACATACTACACACATGCCACACACCACACACACACTACACACATGTCACAAACACACACACACACACACACACACACACACACACACACACACCACACATGCACACCCAACACACCTCACACACATACTACACACATGCCAAACAAATATAGAGACACACCACACCCTAGAAACAGTTTTATTGTGTATTTAGTGTTTATATGATCTGAAAAAACACAAATATTACAATAAATACTACTAATAATAAGTATAATATGTTAATGGTAAAAAATTAAATGAACTCAATTATTCATTTTACAATGAAAGGTTTCACACTGGTCTGCTGTCAGAATAAAGACAAACTCTACCAACACAAACATCATAAACTAACCTGTTAAAGAAACTCATAGCATTTCAATCTAATTCAGCTCAAATAAGTACATCATCTGAAACCAGAAAAGTCCAGTTTACTCCACAGTTTTTCATTCAACTCTTACAGGAAAGGAAATGATCGAGATGTATTTTGACTTCCGCCTCTACCGGCTGTGGAAGACGCGACAGCACTCGAAGCTGCTGGACTACGAGGACCTATTGTGACCAAGAGCAGCTCAGAGTCCCTCTGAGAAACATCCCATCACACCAGCTGTCATAAAGGAGGACAGGAGCTGGAGGTTCAGGAGGAGGACAACGAGCCGCTGGTTATGTGAGTTAGCCATTATGTCTGTCAACTCTTCACTCAAGACCCTGAGCCATCCCAGCAGGACGCAGACTCACGGCAGAGCACACGACGGGAGCGCAGACGTGCCAAAGACAGGATTTCCTGTTCGAGTAAGCAAAAAAGGGGTCTTCGGCGGCGATATAGACAAATGGAGGCAGACTGTTCTGTTTTTCTATGTAACATATATCTATTTCACTGAGCTGTATGGAAGACAAATGTGCTGAAGACTTCTGTCTACTATCAGGCTGTTTTTTCAGACCTTTTTGTTGTTGTTTTTCAAAAATACAATATAGGCATAAGACAAAATAATACCACTAATATATAGATGTACATACATCTCATTTGTGTAGCTATAGTCATGCAAATAATCTAAATGTCAGTGGTACATAATTTATTTTTTTGATGTTTATTGTTGTGGTCTTTCTAATGAACTACTTTGAATAACTCAGGTTTTAGCCATTAATGAATATGTTCATGAATCCTCTGTCCAGATGTATTTGGGAGTCTTTGTTAGGTATTTTGTGTGAAGAATGTATACTCTGCTGACTTGTACACTATCTGTAATCGCTGCCAGAGAAGATGCCAGAGAATCCTTCTAGCCAAACTTCCCTACGTTTGTCATAGTCTGGTCATTCACGTTTTTGTCCCTGTCCCCTCCCCCCAGATGTACTGTATGTCCTTATGTATACAAACATGTACCATCTTAAATGACATTCAGTTGAGCTTAGAGGAAACAAAGCCAATAGGAAATGAGGTCCTTGGTGTTTCACAAGTGTCGGCCAGTCGGCCTCTTTTGGGACCTGAAGTGGCAGTTTTTGACCTTGTGAGTTACATATGAAATTTATCAGGGGCACTAACCCCATCTCCACGGACCAGCTTAGCCAGGAAAACACATTCTCAGCAGTTATGAGGCATCACTGCAGTGCTTTAGAGGGGACCGAATGCTGAATGCATTCAAACCCATTTTTGTGAAATTTTTCTAACATTAATGTTGACGTACATCAGCTGTTAGGCTCATGTGTTCATGAATCTGTGTGATCATGTATGATTATGACTGGAGATTGCTTGCTGATATTATTAGGAAGTTGTTGTTGTGGGTTACAATGTTAACAGACTATGGTTCAGTACCCTTGAGTCCTTGGGCAATACTCCTAACTGCATTCACCTACAGCTGTCACAGAACTGAATTTAATGGGTTTTCTTTCCATTTGGCAACTTGCACACAAAAAAAAAAACTGAAAGAAAAAGTGAGGAACTGACGTTTTGATGTCAGGATGAGGAGAATATTGCTCAGCATGAAAAATGCAGTGAAGGCTGATAGAAACTGATAGAAATAATCCAGGAAATGCAAGTCATGTGATCAGAACAGAACACTGGTTTGCTGTGTTTCTGTTCCCAGATGTTTGGTGGATGTTGTCGGGGCTGGGCAGACATTTCAGCCCTCAATGCTTGTCCTGCCCGTCATCTCTGAGCAGCAGTAACAGCCATGAAGAGATGACCGGTGTGTGTAGCTCAGAGTAAATGTGCCATTAAATCTCTCCAGAACCTCTTCTGCTCATTTCTTTGCAGAAGCCATGTACTAATAGCATTTCCTCCCTGTCTCATTTTGTTACTTACCATGAAAGCACGACTGAATTAGCATTTTCCTCTGCTGAATTTTCATACATGTAAGATTTGTAAACATGGAGGAGTTGCAGCTATAAGCCAAATGCAAAAATGTCAAAAGTGAGGTCATGCACTTATCTGGAGATATCACCTGAGCTACTGACTGATACACTGAGGGATGTCTTCTGATAGTACTTGGTTTTCTATTAGCATTACAAGGTTTTATTTAATCTCAAACGGACTGTGAGCTGTACATTAAGGTCACCTGTACTAGCTAGCTGAATTCTGTCATTTTTGGCATAGACCAGTGGTCACCAGCTCTGCTCTGTGCCACCTTTCTACAGACTTTAACTTCAGCCTGAATTGACCCACCTGATCCAATTAATGACGGCCTTCAAAATGTCATCATTAGCTGAGTGATTCTACAGGAAGGTAGATCTGGATGGAGGATGGTGACCACTGGCAATGGATTACCTAGAGTAGGATACCTTTTGGAAATGTGTGTAATGGACATGCTTAGTAAAATGTGTGGAGTGGACTTTCCTGGCTGAAATCCAGAGTCAGGGCACTTAAACGAGCACAAAATCCTCCAGAACTCTACCCGCGGTCTGCTGACCAGCTGGGTAACAGACAGTTAATGAATTGGCCTGATCCTGCAGCAATTTGAGCCATTTTGGAGCCATCTGTGGCTAGTGGTTGGAGTCTGTGAAGCTTGGAGTATGTAAGTGACAGAGAGAGAGAGAGAGAGAGAGAGAGAAAGAGAGAGAGAGGTAACAGGAACATTCAGTTGTGAACAATCACATGCAATCTGGTCACCTCAGAACTGAGCAGATTTCTGAAATAGAGCCCAGTCTGATTCTGCCCTGTCCTTAGCCTTCACTGCTATGACCACACACACTGACATGACCTGACCAAGCCCTGCTCCAACCACAAATGCTCTCATATTACACAAAAATGCCATTCAATCTAATGAGAAACGAGCCATCTCTGTTTAGACAATATAGCATGTCCAGTGTTCAGTTCAGAAATGCTAAACAATTGCAGCAGCTGCTACAAAAGGAAATATATGGGAGTGTAGCCATCTCGCCATACAAATGTACATTAAAATCATACAGAATTGATCAGGAGCATAAACGTAGGATGCTGAAGCAGTTTCAGATAGTATATACAGGAGCTACTGTTAATGTTATTGCACATGGACTTCAGGCCAGAGCACACTGACCACAGTCAGATTAGTGATGGGGACTAAAACAGAATGAACTGTGAGAATATTCTAGAAGAGTGTGAATGGAAGGAAATCCCACAACAGTTGGAATGGGAGATATCTTTCTAGAACAGAGTGAATAGGGAGAGAATATTCTAGAATGGTGCAAATGGGGAGAACATTCAAGAAGAACATAAACAGGAGAGAAATTCTAGAATAATGTGCATGGGAGAGAACATCCCTCAACAGTTTGAATGAGAAGAAGATTCTAGAACAGTGTGCATGGTAGAGAACATCCCACAACAGTTTGAATGAAAAGAACATTCTAGAACAGTGTGCATATGAGAGAACATCCCACAACAGTTTGAATGAAAAGAACATTCTAGAACACTGTGCATGGTAGAGAACATCCCACAACAGTTTGAATGAAAAGAACATTCTAGAACACTGTGCATGGTAGAAAACATCCCACAACAGTTTGAATGAGAACATTCTAGAACAGTGTGCATGGTAGATAACATCCCACAACAGTTTGAATGAGAAGAACATTTTAGAACAGTGTGAACAGGATATGCTTCTCTAGAATGGTGGGAATGAGGAGAGAACACTCTAGAATTGTGTGTACGGTGAGGTAACATCCTATGGCAGTGTTGAATGGAGAGAACTTCTTAGAGTGAATGTTTCTAGAATAGTGCGAATGGGAAGAATGTTCTAGAATCGTGTGAATGGAGAAAACATTCTAGAACAATGTGAACAGGATATGCTTTTCTATAATGGTGGGAATGTGGAGAGAACATTCTAGAACAGGTTGCATGGGAGAGAACATCCCACAACAGTTTGAATGAGAAGAACATTCTAGAACAGTGTGCATGGTAGAGAACATCCCACAACAGTTTGAATGAAAAGAACATTCTAGAACAGTGTGCATGGTAGAGAACATCCCACAACAGTTTGAATGAGAAGAACATTCTAGAACAGTGTGAACAGGATATGCTTCTCTAGAATGGTGGGAATGAGGAGAGAACGTTCTAGAACAGGTTGCATAGGACAGAACATCCCACAGCCGTTTGAATGAGAAGAACGTTCTAGAACAGTGTGAACAGGATATGCTTTTCTAGAATAGTGGGAATGAGGAGAGAACGTTCTAGAACAGGTTGCATCGGAGAGAACAACCCACAACAGTTTGAATGAGAAGAACATTCTAGAACAGTGTGAACAGGATATGCTTTTCTAGAATGGTGGGAATGAGGAAAGAACATTCTAGAATTGTGTGTATGGGGAGGTAACATCCTATGGCAGTGTTGAATGGAGAGAACTTCTTAGAGTGAATGTTTCTAGAATAGTGCGAATGGGAAGAATGTTCTAGAATTGTGTGAATGAAGAAAACATTCTAGAACAATGTGAGCAGGATATGCTTTTCTATAATGGTGGGAATGAGGAGAGAACATTCTAGAACAGGGTGCATGGGAGAGAACATCTCACAACAGTTTGAATGAGAAGAACATTCTAGAATGTGAACAGGATATGCTTTTCTAGAATGGTGGGAATGAGGACGGTGAGGTAACATCCTATGGCAGTGTTGAATGGAGAGGACTTCTTAGACAGAGTGAATGTTTAGAACATTCTAGAACAGTGTGAATGGGAAGAATGTTCTAGAACCGTGTGAATAGAGAGAACGTTCTAGAAAAATGTGAATGGGGAAAGAACCTTCTAGAGCAGTGATTAGGGGAGACCGTTCTTGATTCTCCCTACAGTCACATACACATTTGTGGCACACCAGTCAGATGTCTGTCTTTGTTTGTTTGTTTGTTTGTTTGTTTGCTTGCTCTGGCCTATACCAGTAAAGGGGATTTTAATGTAAAAGATGTCATGTTTCAAACACATGAGTGTTTGAAAGCCTCTGTTGATGTAGCAATATATGTGACTTTTGTTTACAGTCATACTGAATTGAAATGATGTTATAATCTATATTTGTTTTCTCTTTTGTCTACAGACTCATTGTCTGTTTTTTCTTTCCTGTGCTCAACAGCAGGGGTCCCCAACTGTTTCTGTACTGTGGACCAATTACAAATGTACTATTTTCTCACAGACCAGTCAACCTTGGGTGGACTTGGACTATGGGTGGGGTTTGGGGGTTGTCATGTGGACCAGAATACATGAATATCATACGATGTTTGAATACTAGAAAGCACATATCACATATTTACCTCCCATAAACAACACATAACTGCTTATAAAACACTGCAGCAATGAAGCCATACTCTGTACTCAGCCTTTGCTGTGTCTTTACAGTCTTTTATCTCCTTCACATCTGAAGAAATGCTTGAGGGACGTTTGTGTCCTCATTTTCAGTAGCAGTAAGCTGGTCCATGTGGGTGTAGACTAATTCATAATCTTTCTCTTGTTGTGGGTGTGGCTGAGAGTCACAGTCAGCGTCCTGTTATTGTGGGCGTGACAGAGTCAATCATGATTGTCAGTGTGGCCTTGTTCAGAGTCACAATCAGTACCATGTCATCATGGGCGTGGTTAAGAGTCACATTCAACACCCTGATTCTGTGGCTGTGGCTTAGAGCCTATTATCATGTTAATGGATAAAGTCACAGTGAGCATCCTGTTATTATGGGTGTGGCTATAGTCACAATTAGCATCCTGTTATTGTAGATGTGGCTAAATTCACAATCAGTATCTTGTTACTGTGGGTGTGGATAAATTCACAATCAGTAACCTGTATTGTGGGTGTGGCTAAATTCACAATCAGTAACCTGTATTGTGGGTGTGGCTAAATTCACAATCAGTAACCTGTATTGTGGGTGTGGCTAAATTCACAATCTGTATCCTGTTGTTGTGGGCGAGGCTAAATTTTCAATAATCATCCTATATTGTGGGTGTGGCTAAATTCACAATCAGTAACCTGTATTGTGGGTGTGGCTAAATTCACAATCTGTATCCTGTTGTTGTGGGCGAGGCTAAATTTTCAATAAGTATCCTGTATTGTGGGCGTGGCTAAATTCACAGTCAGAATCCTGTTATTGTGGGTGTGGCTAAATTCACAATCTGTATCCTGTTATTGTAGGCGTGGCTAAATTTGCAATCATCACCCTGTATTGTGGATCAGAGTCCTGTTATTGTGGGTGTGGCTGTGAGTGGTGAGAAAAGGAGCAGCACTGGCTGACCACTCAAGTGTTAATACTGACACTACAGGAAATAGCTTTGTAGCCTGTAATCTAGCACATTATTAGTCTTGTTTCCTCGTGGGCCATTAGCAGATGTTCTGTGACCCGACACCAGTCTGCAGCCCAGTTGTTGGGGACCTCTGCTCAAAGGCAAGGCAGCGGTTTTAACATGTGCATTGCAGTGAATGATGAAAGTCTGTAATAAGCAAGAATATTGAAGCAGGTTTAAAGAATAAACTGTTGATAAAGCATCCTGGAGATTGCTTTGCTGCTTCAATAATGTAGCTGTGATCTCATCTGGTCTGTTTTGTAATTCATTTGACTTGATCAGTGATCCACATCTGTTTTTATGCCAAACTGAGAAAAGATTTGTGAAATATTTACAATGGCACTTTTTTAGATTCACTGATTATTTAGTCACAGATTATTTAGTTCATTATTTAAGATATGTCCTATTGAGCATTATATTCTAATACATTATGATTTATTTGAATTATTGTTTTTGTCTTGTGGTGACAATATATTTCATAGCAATTATCAAAAAATTGTATAAATCATATCATTAATAAGTAAATGATAAGCCTACAGTTTAAAAGAATACCCAAGTGTATCTGCCATCCACATCTGTAGCACCTGATTGATTACTATGAACAATAAAGAAATTATTGCAGATTTTATAAGAAAAACTAAATTTGTTTATTGCATAGAATGTGCATTATGAGTTCAGCCTTAAACCCAGCAAAGGGAATTTGAAGTGAACTCTTCCCAGTCCATGGCCTAGACTCACTTGATTTGCCCAGGAAGAGTCATCGCTTGTTTGGGAAAATCCTTCTGAGGAAGTCTACTAGCTACAGTGTAGCATCATGTTTCAATGAGGCACAGCTCACTCAACCCTGTGTGGTTGTTTGGCCTTGATGTAAAAGTTTAAACAGTCTTGGGGGCCTTTCCTTGTTGACTAATTTACCTCGCAGGGCTATGTGATTGCAAAATGTCAAACAATATGGTACAACATACTTAAATGAAGAATGAAAAGGCTCATTTCACTGTCTATGATGTGATTTTCACAGCCATGAATTTAGTAGGGCGTGGCTATAATAGAAGCTACGGGAAGGGATTCAGTGAATCAGTGCACCAGAAAACACAATGCCTTGACTAAAAAAGTGTTCACGTTACAGTTCGGTATGAATTTGGGCTGTGGAAGTCGTGGTCTGGTGTTTAGGGATCTAGTTTTGTGACTGGAAGGTCGCCAGTTCGATCCCAGGCAGATCATGATTGAAGTACCCTTGAGCAAGTGTTTCACTGGACAGATGGCTTAGATGCGGAGGTCAATCTAATCTAATCTAAGATTATTATTAAGGAGGAGGAGCTACATGTTCTACCAAATTACTACAAACCTGTACTATATTGAACTGCAGCATCAAATTCTTTGTATCACGTAGGATCAAATTGTACTGAATCACTACATTACAATAGGGCTGAATCATATTGCATTAGTAATTGTTTTATATGTATCTTTAATGTCAGTATCAATACATTGTATCACATCGGCCTGTGATGGAGATGCACATTCTTAATAGAAGCCAATGGGCAGATAAGTTCTTGAAAACGTGGCAGAATTATTGCTCATTGTAATCAACTGTACACTACATGTGCTACAGAGGTTAGGTTGACAAAGCGCTGTCCTTTAAAGGGGTTAATGTATGTCTGCTAATCAGTTTTCTGGACCTTAAACCTGGTGCAATCCCCTCTCCACCTGGGTTCATTTTCTCTGCGGGCCATGTGTGTTTCTGTGCTGGGATCTGGCCATGTGGGAATGGAGATTAACAGCAGCACAGCTGGCCCAGTGTTGATTGGGTTTATTAGAAGATGACTGATGGTTCTCAACATGCAGAGGGCTCTGAGCTCTCCAGATTGGGTTTCTTCGCCGATCTGATTGGAGAGCAGGACCTGGATGAATATTCAATATCTTTCTGGGTTCTTCTTTCATATTGACTAATCAGAATAAACTCTCTGAGGATGGAAAGCATCACCTCAGTGACATCCCATTCATCTTTTAACACTCTCACCAACATTTCTCATGAGGTAGATATTGTAGATATGAGCTACTTAAACTGATATATCTGATATTGTTGGTTATCTCATTCGAAATAAATCACAAACAGCATATCTGTGTCTTGCGCACTTGCATTGTATAACTGTGTCATTGCACTGGGGATTTCAAATTGAGTGTGAAGATCGCAGTTGCAGAAGCATTCTGAATGTGAGACATTCAACCATGCTGGCATTGGACAGGTGCATAATGTTTCTTATGCTTTTTTCTAGTAAAATGTTCTGTTTAAATCAAAACTCGTTTGCTTCCTCTTGTTTTTTCCCCTGTCTGTTTTCTTTAAACTGTTTATCTTGGTAGGCTATAGTAGAATAAGGAGTTTGGAACATGGAACTGACATACTATGAACATTAAACACTGTTATGCCCCTTTAAATGCAAATCTCTCAGAAGCAATACAGACCACAAAAAAGGAACTGATTCAAAAATCTTAAACTGCTCCGTAACAGTCTTGACTCCGCCCCCAAACTTTTCATAAACCAGTATCTTCCAGTACAGTTTCAATTCCTACTCAATGTCGCCCCATCCATTCAATTCATAACCTAGCTTATCTCCTCTCTCACACTTCTCTTCCATTCCATGCACATCTTCTCTGCCGTGTCTTTGTTTTTATCCTCGTTTCTCTTCACTCAACTCTCTTTTGTACGTGCTTTATGCATTTATGCCTCCCACATTTCAGTGTTAAAAATAAATAAATTTTAAAAATCCCCAAAAATTAATTCAACTCCCTGTGGGTACTGGATCAAAAAATCCCATCAGAACAAAACTCCCAGATTAGAATTCTGCAAACGGTATCTCCTCATCAAAACCTTCAACTCATCACAAAATTCTCTTCACTGACCTACTCTCTCACACTTCTGTTTCACAGTCATCATCAATTACCTGTTGCTTTTTTCCTCAGCTCTTCATTTGCATATGCAGTTTCCACAGCACCCATAGTCAAAAATGAAGTGATCACCCAAGACTAAATACCACTCTCTGGGATCACTGCAGCAACAAAGAAAAAAGTATTTGTATATGATTTATGTTAAATGTGAGCAGATAATCTGATCAGATTAATCATTAGCACAAGGGCAAGTGTGTAAACCCGCATCTGGGACTTTTTCACCCAGTCACAAACCTTTTTATGCAGACAGAGAACATAATAATAAATTATATATAAATGTGTTTGTGGTCACTTTAAAGGGCCGCATTCCACCATTTTTTCTTGTATATTATGTTTTTCTGGAGGCCCACTAATTATAATTCACTTTATAATTTATTTTTCATCATTTTCTCACACTCTTAATTTTTTTAAACTAAAAGTAAAATGATTTCACTGTAAAAAAAACTTTTAGTTGAAGAACAGCGTGAGCACCAAAACACTGCCTGAGTTCAAATAGTTACAAAATCAAAATAAAGGGTGGGGCAAACATTGAGTGTGATACCACATGAAACTTTGAGTTGATGCAACTGTAGCCACCAATGTGTAAGAATTTTCCAATAAAGTTACTTTATGTGTCTGTTGGGTTAGACTTGATTGTGCTCACACTGTATTTAGAAACAAGCAAAATTAACTGCCAATGCAACCATTCAAGTTTAAGATGTTTTTATTGTCATCTCAGCTGTATACAGCTATATACGTAATGAAACAAAACAATGTTCCTCCAGGACCAGGTACAACACAAAATAAGTGCAACAAAGAATAAACAATAAACATACAATAAACAGCTCTAATAAATACAAAACACTGCTTGTCTAACTAGACTAAGACACTTTACAGGACAAAGGACAATGTAATGTTGGTCAGTACTGAGTGATATGAGACTCATATGTTGTCTTGCTGCTAATTTCACGAAAAAAAAAATTCATTCTGGATTTGTTTCTCATTGTTTTTCGTTGATAAAGCTCAAAACCAACTAAAACACATCACACTAAAGTAATGGCATGGTTTTTACCACCTGAAAACAGGTGCGAAAACATATAGCGACCGAAAACCACAAGAACAAAACAAAGCTGATGGCTGGACCACACCAGCACACTCTACAACAGAGCGTAAACCTGTAAGAGTGATGTTAAATGTTAATTTCTCCATTTCTTTAGTCTTTTGTATTTATTTCTCATTGTGTTCTGTATGTAAAACTATAGTTATTCTATATAAAATGTATTTTTGTTAATATTTTGGAGTGTCTGGAACAGATTAATTGGATTTACATTATTTCTTATGGGAAATATTACTTCAGTAATTGTTTCAGTTATCATCAGACACTTTATGACCACAACTGAGGTTCTACTGTATTGAGTCTTTTTTTGGGGCGGCACGGTGGCTTAGTGGTTAGCAGATTCGCCTCTCAGCGCTGAGGTCTTGGGTTTGAGTCCCCATCTGAGCGGAGTTTCCATGTTCTCCCCGTGTCTGCGTCTGTTTCTTCCGGGGTCTCCGTTTTCCTCCCACAGTCCAAAAACATGGAGATCAGGTGAATTGGCTACTCTAAAATTACCCTGCTGTGTATGTATGTATGTATGTATGTTTGCCCAGACATGGTTGGCACTCTGTTCTGGGTGATCCCCCTAGTGCTCGATGCAGTCCTCCAGGTGGACGGTTGCTTCCGGTTGAGAGTACGCTGGGCGCGACTGGCTGCCGCTTCTCACAGGTGTGTGTGTATATGAAGTGTATCGATTGTGAAGCATCCTTGGGTGTATGTATGTATGTAGTCCCTGAGAGTCAGACTGTGCATGTTATGGAGTCTGACAGCCTGAGAGATGAAACTTGGACACTCTAGCAGTGGGGTCTGAATGATGCAGTATCTTCTACCAGAAGGTAGCAGGTAAGAGATCATGTGATGGATGTGATGGGTCCTCCACAATGCTGAGATCTTTCAGGATGCAGCACTTGTTGTAAATGTATTTACTCAATAAAACTGAAAATGTTTAGAAATACTCATAAGAAGTTTATAACATTCTCAAAATGAGACATTGCATATTTAGACTAAATTTAAGATGGTGTGACTTTTCACAGTGTATTGCTTATAATTAAAAGGCTATTTTTATTACTGTGCCTTTAAGTCCAATGTAATGTTTTTTAACTCTTAAAACAGTTTCTTACGTTTGAAAAGATCAGCTACTGTAATAGATTTGAAGGCTGAATTGTCATGTTTACTGTATGTAAATTGATAGTTTTTGTGACATCACAAACACAGTGAACATTGAGTCCTTTCTTGTTTTTTTCTCTGACCCCTCCCCCTCTCTAATTTAAGCCTTTTTTCTCAGGTTGTGTAGAACCTCATCTGACCGCTGAATCTGAATGGCAGAATTAACCGCTATGTGCTGCTGAGGTACAGAAAACATGTTCCTGGTAAACAAGCCTCAATGAATTACAGAGCTGAGCTCAGTGGGGAGCCTGGCGCATCAAGAGAGAACATCAATCAGACGTCCAGTGAGAGTCCCATGCTGAGAATGTTCTTGGGAGAGGGTTCTAATTTAGAAATGGTTCTACGGAATGTATACAAGCACAGTGCCACTGCGGACACAGTTAGTGAGAAAATCTGCAAGCCTAATTGAAATTACTGCTCATTTTTTGAGGCTAAATTTGAAAAAGAGCTTCTTTAATGAGCCAATGCTCATTAAAGATAATGAGAGCAAGAACTTCATTACTGTTCAAAATATATGGAGGGCTTATTATGTAATAATGTAACAGCATTTGAAGTTCTGGATGCATCATTGTAAAGCAACAGGCATTCCCAAAATGTACACACCCAAGGCTTCAATTTTCACTTACATGAGCAATAATGAACCTGTGTAAAATATTTTACAAATATTCTGCCTTAATTTCTTGGGCATATGTGGACCATTTGCACCAATCATGAGATAAACCTTAAATCGTTTGAAAATCAATAGATAACGTAATATTTAATAAATGTATAACAAATGTAATAGGACAGACTGTGTATTTACAGTTCGATTTAAACATAAAATTGATTAAAAAATATGTACATTTGTATTAAAATTATCAAAATACATACAATTAATTGTACCATCAATGTGAACTTCTGTACCATTCAAATTGTTATTAAATTTACTTTTTTTTAGGTTGAAAATCATCAGAACACATCTAAGGACCACTGTTTGAGGGACAAGTGGCACAATACTTACCAATACATACACTTACATTAGTGTATGAGATTTTTTTTACCTTTAGTGTATATTTTTCAGAAAGCATTTTTCATTCACATTATACATAAAATTAAATATTTACGTTTAGTCCAAAGTCACCAAAACAGATAAGCTATAGCTTTACTTTCATGAATGTTTTTAAACCATTAACATACAAGTGTTTTCCAAATAAAGCATAAAGTGAAATATAAGTCTGCAACATGATTGACAAAATATTTATTCATGTTGATTTTTGGTACAAAAAAAAGCATGCCAGGTCAATGCCAAGTGTTTTCCATCCAAACAAAGCATAAGATTGAAGAGGCATGTTTGGGCATCAACTGTCAAAATACACAATACAGCAGCCTTACTTCTGTTTATATTTTTGAACTGTTTAAATGTTTCAAAAATATACTTTTTGTTTTGGAATAAACAGAAATAGGCAATGCAATGCACTTACTATCCAGTACACAAACAATAATGAGTATGTTTGTGCCATAATTTCCTAAATATACATGACTATTGCCTTACCTTCATGTACATTTTTTTGCCAGTCAAAAAATTTCAGAAAATGTTTTTTTATGTCACAAAACAAACAAAAAAGGAAAAAAAAAAACATAAAAAATCAGAGAGAAAAACATCACAGAGCACTTTGTCCAAAGGTTTTCCAACCAAATAAAGCTTAAGACTAAACATGTATGTTTGAGTCAGGCTTACCTTAGTCTATATTTTTGAACTGTTTAGTTTATTTAGGAAAGTACTTTTTTATTTTGGAAATAAAACAGTCCATGGCAGATTGATCCATAACAGTCCTGACTCCGCCCCCAAACTTTACATAAACCAGCATCTACCAGTTTCAATTCCCACTCAAGGTCAGACAAACAGTCCAGGGCAGTTTGTGTAATTATTTTCTGTTCAAGCAAAGCATAAAATTGAATGTATATGTTTGGGGCAAAATTGCCTTACTATCATGACCATTTTTGAACTGTCTACATTCTTCAAATGATTTTTATGTATATTTTTAGATATATGTATATATCATATGATAAAGGATAAAAACATCCCAGGGCACCTTTTCCAAGCATTTCCTATCCAAATACAGAGTAAAACTGAATATGTTCAGGCCAAAATTGGATCATCTATAGAAGCTTTTACTCTCTAATTTAAGCATAAATGAAGATGTAAATTTATGCTTAAAAATGTGAACAAATGTAAGACTTTCTTCATTTTTGGGATTATTAAAAATTTAATGACATATACCATTAAAAGACAATAGAAAATGTGTAGTTTTTAGAAATGTTTACTATTCAAATAATGCAGAAAATTGAAGATGTACATTAGCACAAAACTTTTTAAAATACATCATACTTACTCCATGTGAATTTTTGGTACATTACCTTTTTATATAAAATTTATTTATTTAATCAATTTTAAATTGAAAATTAAAACATATCTCAGGACAGTCTGTAGAAGTGTTCCCATCGATGTTATATGTTTCATAAAATACACTATATCAGTTTAAAATTTAGTAGCAAATATGTTTGGGCGCTCATTTAATATCCAATTAAGCATCCAATATCCAATTTGTAGATGTGGATTTGCACCAAATTAACCAAAATACATAAAACTATAGTCACTTTTTTGTATAATTTTTAAATAAAATATACCTTTCAGTTTGAACATCAATATAAAATGTATCAGGACAGTCCATAAAAGATTACATTTATGTATTAATTGCCAGGTTTATTGGGTGTGTCTGTGTAGACAAAGTGTGATGGACCGGAATTGAGCACGACTGGTCAGACTGGCAGAGATTAGTTTGAGAATTGCTGGAGTGTTCCATTAAAAATGTAATACAATGCGCATAAGTATGCTAAGTGTTTTATGCCTTGAAGATAAATATTTAATGTGTTTTGCAAGTGGCCACAGGAGTGGAGGAATGGAGAAGAGCTGTTTAAAGAGAGCGTGTCCTGGACCCTCTGTCTGTGTGAGCTGGCCCTGAACCTGCAGTCTGGTGAAAGTGAGTGCAGTGATGAGGTGATAAATCTTTGGGTTGTGCCTTTGACTGTGCTGCAGGAAGACAGACGGTGAACTGTGACAGGCCATCAGCAGACAGCCACCTGCCTCTCCCTGTCAAGGTCAGGGACAAGGTCAGGGCCTTCCCTATAGTTCTGCATAGCATTATATACATAAAAGAAACTTTAATCAGGGCTGTTTATAGGTTCTGCGTTTTTTGTTTTTATTTATTTCTCTCTGAATCTGTTTGCCTTTAAATCTCATTCTTACAGGTGAAAATGCAGAGCAGTGATGTGCAGGGATGAAGGCTTAGCCTGCCCAGTTTTCCGCCATGTTTGATGAAGCCAGATCCACTGCCATCTAGGGGACATCATGAGTAAATGCCACAGTGTCTTGTCTGTAAGAACTTATTTAAGACCTGAATGACTGAGAAACACGGAGTTTGAGCTCCCTCCAAAGATTTGACACCTCCATGTTTCTCAGCGACAGCCCAGAAACCTGGCTGATCTGGAGAAGATCTGTGTGGAGGAATGGGCCACAATCCCTGCTGCAGTGTGTACAAACCTGGTGAACAACTGCAAGAAACGTTTGACCTCTGTAAAGGCTACTGTACCAAATATTAACATTGATTTTCACAGGTGTTCAAATACTTATTTGCAGCAGTAACACACAAATAAACTATTAAAGTGTCATACATTGTGATTTCCGGATTTTTTCTTTTAGATTATGTCTCTCACAGTGGACATGCAGCTAAGATGAACATTTCAGACCCCTCCATGATTTCTAAGTGGGAGAACTTGCAAATTCGCAGGGTGTTCAAATACTTATTTTATATATATATATATACATACCTCAACCCAAGGGTATTACATTGACACCATCCAAACCAACCCAAAGGTTTTAGATGTAGCTCCATTCAACTCAACCCAGAAGTTTTGGATGGTACTCCATCCAAATTATTCCAAAGATATGAATTAAATTCCTTCTAACTGGAGCTACATCCAGTACATTTGGGATGCTTTTTTTGCTCTGTAGAAGGCATTAACCTAGATGTTGGAACATTTGCTGCGTGGATTTGATTGCAATGAGTCATTAGAACATTAGTGATGTGAAGTACTGGATTTGGTTCATGTGCTGCTGGTCCAGAGCATCAAAATATTATCAGCAGTGCTTCTCTACTACACAATCTACCTTAAAGTAACTGAATTCACTCATTCAAAGGAGGGTCTGGATACTTCTGGACACTGTGTTCCTGTTATAAACTAAAAAGCTAGCACATTGAGTCCACCTACCGTAAAGCCTGATGCCTTGTTGATTTCTTTTTCAAGGAAATGTTGTGTACAGTGATGGCTACTGTGTGTCAAAGTCAGTAGAAATTGTTGAGAGTGCAACCTTGGGGTCCTTTTGCCTGTTTTTCTTTTTCTGTATGTTTCTGCTGCCTCAGCTCTTCATTTTTCTTTGGAGGTCAAAACTGTTCTCTGTTCAAATGAACAGAGCAGGTGAGGGCAAAGCAAAAGGGGTCCTGAAGGAATGATCACGTCAAAGGAAATAAAGGCAAGGAAAGAAAAACACAAAACATTTGCCTCTGCAGAAGCCTGCACTTTTTAACCCTGCTGAGCTGGTATTTATCCACCTTTATTCCAGCATTCCCCCAGTAAACAATTAAACTAGGTATCTGAGTATGTTTTTGTTGTAAGATCAGCACAACCTGCCTGCTGATGCAGGAATTGGAACCCATACATGCCCAGAGGGTTTGTGTACTGTTCGACAGCCATTTCCAAATCATGCCAAAGGTATGGAAAGATGGAGCTTCATTCAACTCATTCCAAATTGAATGAAGCTCAATCCTACTTATCCCAAAGGTACTTAATGGAGCTCAGTCCAACTTATCCCAAAAATATTGAATGGAGATAAATAATACTTATCCCAAAGGTACTGGATGGAGCTAAATCCTACTTATCCCAAAAAGTATTGAAAGGAGCTCAGTCCTACTTATCCCAAAGGTACTGAATGGAGCTTGATCCTACTTATCCCAAAGGCACTGAATGGAACTCAATCCTACTTATCCCAAAAGTATTGAATGGAACTCAATCCTACTTATCCCAAAGGTACTGAATGGAGCTCAATTCTACTTATCTCAAAGGTATTAAATTGAGCTCAATCCTACTTATTCCAAAGGTATTTGATGTAGCATCTTCCAATGCATCTCAAAGCTTCATCCAACTAATCCCAAAGGTACTGGATGGAGCGCCACACAAATGATCCCAAAGGTATTAGATGGAGCTCAATCCAACTTATCCCAAAGGCACTGGATAATGCTCCATCCATATCATCCCAAAGCTCCATCCAACTTATGCCATTGATATTGGATGGAACTCCATCGACCTTACTGAAGGTTCTTACTTAGGTACTGAAAAGAGCCCCATCACTCCAGAGAACACAGTTCCACTTCTCCACAGTGCAATGCTGGGGAACTTTATACCCTTCTAGATGACTCATAACATTGGATGGGTCTCATGTGTACTTGCTCCAGTGTCCCATTCTCAGTGCTTCTTTGTGGGAGGGGCTTACACATGCTGTGAGCACCTTAATGTCTGTACTTGTGCTGAGCTGGTCATTTCCACCTATATTCCAGCATTCCCCCAGTAAAGAATTCATCATGGCATCTTAGATTGTTCGCTGTACAATCAGCCCAACCTGCCTGCTGATGTAGGCATCTGAAGACACACGTGCCCAGTAGAAGGTTGTTCATGTATGGTTCTAAAGCCATTTCTCCCTCAGGAAAACAGAAAAGGCCATTATAACCCTGTTCTTTCTTAACCACACAAAGCTGCAGTAGCAGAAGCCACAGTAATTACTGTACTGCGAAACATGTAATTTTCAAATACAATAACCATAATAAGCCAGGCTTCACAAGCACAACAATGATGTCTTATTTAACCGCTACACAAGAGCTTTAGTTTCATGCCAGTGCAATGTAATGAGCGGTGAAATTAATCAGCAAATTCATTTGTCACAGCAGATCTGTCACAGTTATAGATTACGTTTAGAATACAAAACCCCACTTAATGGCTTTTCACTAACAGGAAGAAAAGGTATAATCCTTCTTCATATTCTGATTACAACTGATGTCCAAATGTTGTCATCTGAAATCAAGATTATTAACCTAGTAACCACTTCAACTCTTCTGGGAAGACTTGACACTATATGCAAGTGAGGACTTTGCATTCAGCCACCAGAGTGAGGTCAGGTATGATTTGTTCTGGATCACAAACTCCATTTAGTCTCATCCCAGAGGTATTGGAAGAAGCTTCTACCACTTTATACCAAAGGTACTGGATGGAGCGTCATCCAACTGATCCCAAAGATATTGAGTGGATGGAGCTCCTACCAATTCATCCCAATGGTACAGCATGGAACTCCATTCAGTTCATATGGGATGGAGCTCCATGATGTGTGTGTGTGTTTTATTGTCAAATTTCCTCACTGATGAGGGATTATTATATAAAAACTCATCCCAAATGTACTAAATGTACAACTGATCCCAAAGGTATTGGGGGAGCTCCTACCAATTTATCCAAAAGGTATTGGGGGAGCTCTAACCATCTCATCCCAAAGTTATTGAGTGGAGCTCCAACCAACTAATCCCAAAAGTATTGGGTGGAGCTCCACCAAGTCATCCCAAAAATACTGGGTGGAGCTCCTACCAATTTATCCCAAAGGTATTGGGTGGAGGTCCTACAAATTCATCCCAAAGGTATTGGATTGGATTCAATTGTATTCGATAGCACACACTGGAGCCTAAAGATAAGGAATGTCGCTCCACCCGATCTATCCCATGTATGAGTGGAGATTTTACCAGCTATATGTGTGCTACTGAAAGCCTCTATCTGTAATGTGTGTAATCTTGGCTGTCTGGACACTTTGTGTTCATTGGATGGGTGTGAGAAATATAAAAACACTTACCTTTCCCAGGTGCTTCCTAAATGGAATGCTGTCTTGTTTTCTTCTCTTTGTAAATTCTTTCATCATAACTCATAGCTGTTTCTATGGTCATGTTTTCACTGTGGGTTTCACACTGCTGGTGGCCTCCAAATGGATTTTTCTGCTCCACAGTCATCAATTAACTGATGGCCATATCACCCAGACCATGACTCTCATCCTATGGGGTTCAGCAGTTCCAATCTATCTTCGGCTGTGTGCCATCGACTGAGCAGTGTATCTGTGGCCTCAAAGAAACCCCAATTACAGACTAAACATACGTTGCAGCTCCAGCAGCAAAACAGAGCTGAGATGGTATAGAAATATGAAATGACTACAAATCTACTCACATGCTGGCACATCAATAACTCACTGTGAATCAAACCCTGTTTCCTGAAGCCTCCTCATCTTTAATTCTTTCAGCTGAGCACGGGCTGCTTTCAGAATTGAGGCCTGAAGGCTAACTTGAGATGTGAGCAGCTATTTAATGTTTCAGTTTCAGTGTATTTATGCTCAGAAGGCAAGTCACAGAGATTAGACTTGGGACAAGTTGATGTGGGTTTGGTTTTATCCACTCAAGCAAGATGATCTCAACACTGTAAACTGCATTTTACAAACATGTAATTTGTCAAGTTTGAAAATATCGATGCTTATAATTAAAATATATAATTAAGGTGTCACACTTTTGTAAAATGCAGTTTACAATGTTGAGATCATCTTGCAGGCTTACGCAGTGTCACTGCTGGACTAAACCCAAGACCAAGCAATTAACCAACCAAACAAATCCACCCAACAGGTTGTGAGCAGGACGGAGGCAGTCATGGTCTGGTGGTTAGAGATCTGGCATTGTGACTGGAAGGTCACCGGTTTGATACCCGGGCAGGTGCCCTTGAGCAAGGCACCTAACCCTCAAGTGCTCCCGGGCGCCGTGGATAGGGCTGCCCTCTGGTATGTACTGTATGTGTGTGTTTCTCTGTGAAACTAATGCGGAGGTCAAATTTCCACAAACTGTTTGGCAATAGATGAGCTGCTGTTTCTGACTTTACATCTACAAGACCAACAAGGTAGGTGTGTCTAATAGAGGTCAATGAGTGACACAGTGTTTAACACACACTAACACACCACCACCACATCACCATCAGTGTCACTACAAATGAAATATTCAAGTAATTTGATACACTGATGCATGCCAACATCAAGAGTAAAACAAAAAAGATTAAAAATACGTCACTTTACATGTAAATTATGAGCAACAATGATATTCTCATTTTCTGTGTATGACTGTATATGTGGATATAAAATAGCAAATTAATGAATGTGATATTATTGCAAATTACTCTACCACAACAACTACTGAAAGATCTTTATTTCACAATCTATCAAACTATGTCAATCAATAAAATTAGCAAAATATTTGACCAAACACCAAATAAACAAACTGATTCAGGAATATAAACAGCTTAATCTGATAGAGTAAACAAAATATATTCTAATTTAGAAGTTCTAGAGTAAACAAAGACATTCAGAGAGAGTGCAATACAAATCTATGTACAAAGGATGAAGTGGAAGTTAATAAATGTTACAGAATATATTCTCGTACTTCAGAGGAATGTGAATCCTGAGAGAACCTTCTTTCCAATGCCAGAAGAGAGTACAGGAGAGTACAGGATGGTTCTAAATTGTTCAGCATGTTCATTCAGAGATTTGGAAGCAGACTGATGATCTGCAGTTATCTCCACTGCACATAGTGCAGCTAGCTGTCTCCAAATACTACCTGCAGACTGAATAAAACGGCTGAAAGTACAGGTGAGCAGATAAAGTTAAGTATAAAAGTATAAAATAACTCATTCACTCATATCTCTGCAGTGCTGATTACCTTGTATATATTACTCCCCGGACAAAACATTAGTCACCAAAGGTGTCTTACTGTCACTCTGCTCCATACGTTGATGGTCTGCAGGTCTCTGTGGAGTTCTTTCAGAAACTGACTGTGAAGAACCTTTATTGACTTCTAGATTCATTCACAGGCTGTGAAACCTGTACCTGTCCCTGTCCATCAGTTTCATTTTTCGGCCACAGTTCTGAGGATGATGTCCTGTAGACTGAGATGTTTACCACTGCTGGTAGACCTGTATGACTGTACACTTTCTGCAAATTCAGCTACTTCCTTCACACTCTGACACGCCAATCACTCCTTATTATCTGCTTTATGACCCATTTTCCACACAATGCATGAGACATTCACTGCACTGTACCACCTCTACTCAATCTGCCACACACCCTGCACGTATTTATAGCCTGATCATTCTCATACAGCGCCATCTGCAGAAGTGTTAGAACCTTACACACACACACAAGCTGACTAATTTTTTGTCCAGAGAGCTTTTATAAGTGCATGTATTTATATATAAAAATCATATTACATGCTCATCAATAAAGGTGCCACAAATGGTACAAGTGATGCCATAGGACAGCAGTGCCCAATCCTGGTCTTGGAGGTGTACCATCCTGCAGAGTTCAGATCCAGGCTCTACTACTTGGATGTCTCAAAGGTCTTCATTACCTGGACCAGGTGTGTTAGTTTAAGGTTGGAGCTAAACAGTGTTGGATGGTAGATCTTTAGGACCAGGACTGGGCACCCCTGCCACCGAAGAAAGAAGATGTGAAGAATCTGCATAACTTAAAGATTCTTATTACCCATCATCCAAACAAGAAGCATTTAGGAGGCACCTTTATTTTGGAGAATGTAGTATTTTCTCATGTTGAGGGTGCAAGCTTTACAGTAAAAGAATGTGCAAGAATGTGTAATTTGCTCCAAATCACTGTGCAACTTCTGCAAAGATTAGGCTTAATCCAGCCATGCTTAAATTAGGAGTCTTCCACAGACACGAGGAATCAGAGGTTGGTCCATTCTGAATTTGGTCATTAAATGAAGTCCAGTGTCACTAACACCAGGTGGTCCCCGCAAAGGAGGGTTTCACAGGAAAAGAGAAAGTGAAAGATGAACCAGGGCCTGGACCAGGCACTCACGGCAGACTTGGCATTCAAGAGCTTTGACAGGACTTTCCCTGGTTATGCTCTCTGTAGCAAGAGATTTGAAGTAGTTGTTCCACTGACCATAACACAGCTGTTATGGTCCACTACTGCAGCTCACACAGGCAGGCAGCTCCATTAAGTCCTACAGGCTGAGGATGTGGGTCGAGCTGTGGCCTCACCCTGTGGTCAGGAGAGAATCTGGCGGCTCCAGGGTCTCCACGATGTCCTCCAGCTCCTCCAGCAGCTCAGAGAAGGAAGGCCGCCGATAGGCATCCATCTGAAAGTAAAAAGAGGAAGATCATACTCTGTGAGGAAGCTTCTGGAAGCCAGAGAAAGTGATAATAAAAGTGTAATTATATAAAGTATAATTAATTAAGAGTAATTAAACATTAATGTAAACAGGAAAAGCTATTCTAGATACTCTAAACCTTGACACCACACTGATACCACGGAGATGATGAGAAGAATTAATTATAATCTAAATTTAATTAAACCAGCCATTTCATTAAAACCACCTCGTTGTCCATTTTATCAGCTCCATCTGTTTCCCTGTTCTACTATAGTCAGGACCCCTACAGAGCAAGTATCATTTGGGTGGTGGGTCATTCTCAGTGACACTGATGTGGTGGTGGCGTGTTAGTGTGTGTTGAGCTGCTGGATTGTTTCAACATCTGTGTCAATGTGTGGACACAGTGTTTAAAATCTGTAGCAGACACAAACACTAGAACTCAATAGTCACTTAAAACCAGGAAGAGAGGGGCGTCTAGCAGAGTGGACAGTCAGTGAACATTTAAAAACATCAGAAGTTCTGCTGTGTTTGATCCATTCAACACTCACTAACACACCACCACCACATCAGTGTCACTGAGAATGATATCCACTCTGTGGGGTCCTGATCATTGTAGAACAGGGTGAATACAGTCTACAGAGAAACAGATGGACTACAGTCTGTAATTGTAGGACTACAAAGTGCTCCTGTATGCTCAGTGGAGCTCAAATGTACTGTGAGTTTAGATACAAGGAGGTGGTTTTAATGAAGTGGCTGCTCAGTGTATGTAGACTTCAACTTACCAGGCAGCAGTTGGCAGACAGCTCAAGCACTCGTTGTGGACAGCCCTGAACCAGCTCGCTGAACGCCTCAACATCCAGCCCATAGTCCTGCAGGAGATGCAGCATTACTCATCCTCACCATTACTCAACTATTTACACTCACCCTCACTAGTGCCAACACAATGCTGTACACACAACACATAATAATCAAACCTCTCACCACACTCCTCACCTGAAGCAGTCCTTATATATGTGCTAACATGTATTTCAAGCCTCAGTAGTCAAATACTACAAATGTCCAAATGTTTGTGGATTACAGCACCCATTGACACAGATGTACAAATACACACACAGCTTGTCTAGTCCCTGTAGAGAACCATGAACCTGTTGGCACAATGACTAATGACAGGTATAGAGGGCTATTTTCTTTTCTTATTCTTTTATAATACCTTTGATTTTGGAAGAAACAATGAATGAAGTGTCCCTATACTTTTGCCATACAGTTTATCTGCCCTGAGAAGCTGCTTCAGCTCTTGCAGTGATAATAAAGGCTGACAGAAATGTCATTAATTCATATGGTGATGAATACAATGAATGAAAGCTGTGGAATATATCACTTCTGATTAAAGGAAGTACCCCTGAGATCATTCTGGTAATCTAGATGAGATCTGTCTCTTCTCCAGCCAGCCCACAGATTACTGTCCATCAATCCTAATGATGCATAAAGTGACTCATTATTGTACAAGAGTGGCCAGTCGCCCTTGCTGACCTGTCCTTCATCTGAACAGTAAGAGAACTCAGCTCTGTGCTACAATACACACAAAGGCCTGTATCCTGCAACAAGGACACTGATCTGAGATCAGCTCGTATCAGTCTATATTGGTGTATTGAGGGTTATGTAAATGTCCAAAACTGATCCCGAACCAGCAGTTTTACTCTGGGAAGCTTGATAAATGTGATTTAAAGCTGTGGATTGTACTGTATTACTGCATCACAATAAATCATCTGAAATACACAAATACACAGTAAATCTGCCAGAGTTAAATCAACACTATTAGAGTTAAATTAACACTGAGAGTGTTACATTTTGACACCCTCAGTGTTAATTTAACTCTAATAGTGTTAATTTAACACTGGCAGATTTACTGTGTACATCAAATCAGACTCTTTGTGTAAATTCGCCTCAAATCAACAGATTTCAGAAAAAGTTCTCACTTGACAGTCTCAGTTATGCTCATAAACTGCAATGTCCAATAGATGCTATGCATGTGTATTAGTTTAAGAGGCAAATCTGCTTTAAAATGGACCTGGATGCATTGTTTTAAAACCCCATATAATGCAAATCAAGCTGAATTAATTTCTTATTCAAATGTTCAATTCCACCTTAAATACTGCAGGAGTTACTCATAGAGTGAAAAATAGAGAGAGCACTCCCTATCATTTTGTATTTTCTGATGTTGTGATCTCATGGGGGATCCAAAATGGCCACCAAAACGGGAACAATGTCAACAAAGCACATACATATCAATGGGAAGACGTCATCTTTAAAACAAGATAGGACTACAGCTATACACTAGATCTTTCTAAAACTCTACATACTGGTGTAAAGACATGTCGGCTTTATGAAATTAGTACAATAAAACCGGGACAAAGCAGTGGAAAGCCAGAAATCAGCGAAGCTGAAGTTATGGAGACTGTACAATGTGATTGAGTGATTGTCAACATGTAGACATGTAGTCATGATCGCATCATACTGATAGAATGAGACTAGTGTAAAACATGCTAAAACAATCATATCTTGCAGGATGCAGACCAGAATTTGCCATTGTTGGCAAACTACTTCATCGTCTGGGAATCTGTTGATAAATTTCCATTTATTGTAAACTCTATAATAGACTATATATAGACCCAATATACACCTACATAATAGTACTACTAGACGTTTTTAGTCTAACAAATGGAATTGTAAACAAGAACTGTGCTTTGTGCTTTTGTACACAAATGCTGAAAATGGGGTCAAAAATGTCAGCTGGTGGTTTTATTATAAGCTCACCATACACCAATACACATTGTGTCAATACGTTTAGAATTTTCTTTCTTGTATAAATTGACTAAATTCTCAAAAATTGAATATTATTATTATGATGTTACTTAGTTTTGAACCAGATGACGTTCTCCTTTTTTGATAATGGCGGCGACTCCTCCATGGCGTCACACGATCACGTGACCAGTGCTCTCTCTCTATTCTTAACTCTTTGGAGTTACTATAGAGAACCTGAGGCACCTGACTGTAATTACTGCACTATTTAAGGTGGAGGGGCGGCACGGTGGCTTAGTGGTTAGCACGTTCGCCTCTCAGCGCTGAGGTCTTGGGTGTACCACATCTGAGCGGAGTTTCCATGTTCTCCCCGTGTCTGCGTGGGTTTCCTCCGGGGTCTCCGGTTTCCTCCCACAGTCCAAAAACATGGAGGTCAGGTGAATCCATGTTTTCATCCAGCAATGGACTGGCGCCCTGTCCTGGGCTTAGTTGAATAGTGTAATGCCCTGCCCTGTGCCCAGTGAGGGGGTAGTGGACTAACCGCGACCCTGATAAGGATTAAGCGGGTGTGATAATGAATGAATTTAAGGTGGAATCAGAAAACTGAAAAAGCTTCTTAAGAAAAAGAGACATTTATTCATTTCATTCATCTTTAAACAACACAATACAAATTTTTTATCTTATGATGAGTTCAGAAATCAATATCAGGTGGAATAAGCCTGACTTGTTCATGATCTCCAGTCTTTCACAATTGGGTGAAGCAGCTCAGATTTGTTTGATGGTTTGTGATCATTCATCTTCCTCTTCATCACATTCCAGTGGTTTTTAATAGGGTTCAGGTCTGGAGACTTGGCTGGACATTAGGAATGGTCTCTTCATTTTTCTCTGCAGACTTCATGATGTGACTGTTCAGAAGCTTTTAGTGTAAACACCAAATTTGCAAAACAATTCTGAGGTGCAAGTAAAGGATG
>BRDA01009511.1:0-17974 GCA_036984385.1 Crenuchus spilurus | reverse complement strand
ATATTGACATTTGCCATCTCCACATCATTGCATTCAGTTTTTATTCACAATTTGTATAGCGTCCCAACTTTTTTGGAATCCGGTTTGTATGATGTTACTTAGTTTTGAACCAGATGACGTTCTCCTTTTTTGATAATGGTGGCAACTCCTCCATGGCGTCACACGATCACGTGACCAGTGCTCTCTCTCTATTCTTAACTCTTTGTTTAGTGGTTAGCATGTTCGCCTCTCAGCGCTGAGGTCTTGGGTTCGAGTCCACATCTGAGTGGAGTTTCCATGTTCTCCCCGTGTCTGCGTGGGTTTCCTCCGGGGTCTCCGGTTTCCTCCCACAGTCCAAAAACATGGAAGTCAGGTGAATCCATGTTTTCATCCAGCAATGGACTGGCGCCCTGTCCTGGGCTTACTTGAATAGTGTAATGCCCTGCCCTGTGCCCAGTGAGGGGGTAGGGGACTAACCGCGACTCTGATAAGGATTAAGCGGGTGTGATAATGAATGAATTTAAGGTGGAATCAGAAAACTGAAAAAGCTTCTTAAGAAAAAGAGACATTTTCATTGTATTCATCTTTAAACAACACAATACAAATTTTTTATCTTATGATGAGTTCAGAAATCAATATTAGGTGGAATAAGCCTGACTTGTTCATGATCTCCAGTCTTTCACAGTTGGGTGAAGCAGCTCAGATTTGTTTGATGGTTTGTGATCATTCATCTTCCTCTTCATCACATTCCAGTGGTTTTTAATAGGGTTCAGGTCTGGAGACTTGGCTGGACATTAGGAATGGTCTCTTCATTTTTCTCTGCAGACTTCATGATGTGACTGTTCAGAAGCTTTTAGTGTAAACACCAAATTTGCAAAACAATTCTGAGGTGCAAGTAAAGGATGTGATGGCTTCATTGTGACGAGGCTATATTCTGTTTGGTAGTTAAAATGAGGTCATGTTTCTGAATATCCTGAGGATCATCTCTTCTTTCGTGTTTGTGAGATGTATTTACCCGTGTTCGAGGGAGCACCTCTGGGTCAGCAGGAATTCGTGCCAGAATCTCACACAGCATGATTCCAAATGAAAAGACGTCCACCTGGAGGTAAAGAGACACAGAGTAATTTACTACAATGCTACAATGCTAACTAGGGCTGTGTATGGGAGAGAACCTGGAGATACGATACGTACCATGACACAATTGTTACATTACTACAGTTCACTAGTGTGTGTAAGCAAGTGATTTCATGTCAGTGACAAAATTTTGATTGGTGTTGAACATAAATTTAAGTATCATTAATTATTAATAAATATTAATAAAATATTAATAAATTTTCATTAATAATAGTTTATTATGAATTATTAGTTACTAGTAATAATATATGAATCATAACTATTAATAGGTATTAGTAATAAAAATAAATATTAATTATTCATAAAATATGACTCATTAATAACATTATTAATACATAATACAAATAAATACATTATTAAGTAACATTTAATAAAACTCAAACTCTAGTAGGTGTAGTTTTTTATTGATACTCTTAAGTTCTCTTTGTGGTTTGACTGGTTGTAAAACATGTAACATAAAATTATCACCAATTCTGTGTTTCACCTTGTTAGTCAACTTCACTCCAACTCATTGCCACCAATTTTACACTTATGTTCGGAATGTATGGACAATAGACCTCATTTACATAAAATTGTACCTTATTTTTGGGTAAAAATGAGCAGTTAACGTGAGTCAATTTAACCCAAAGACCACAGAAGGGTTAATTATTAACATTTCAACATAATCACCTCATCCAAAACTTACAAACACAGACACAGATTAAGACGCCCAACATGTTAACAACTTACAGTGGCAGGTGAACATGACTTCGGTTTACAACCAATCACACATTAGCAAAAAACGGCCATTTTTTTCTAACGGGAAACAGGTTTCAGAATGAGCGGCCGTTTTCCACTTGGTCCTATTGCTCGACCTGTCTCCACTAATACTGTATAGCGTAACATTGTTTTTGGATCGTAAAAACTGCAGGGGACCAAAACTGTCTTTTGAAAAAGTCATGGACATGTCCCCTCTGTCTCACCCCACCCAATTTAAGTGTATAATGTGATTTTTTAATTTTAGGAAAACTGTCAGTAGTCTGCATTTATACCACATGTTTCCAGTGGCTGAAGAGAAAGTAAAGAACAGTACAGGACAGCAAAATATAGTAATGTACAGCAAAGTAAAGCAGTACTTTACTTATAGTACAGTATAGTAAGGCATCATAAAGTACAGTAAAGTACTGTAAAGTTAAATACAGTACAGTACAGTGAAGTAAACTTGTGATTAAGGAACCAGCCTTGTGACCAGAAGGTTGCTGGCTCAATCCCACCAAGAGGACTTCACTGAAGTGCCCTTGAGTAAGGCACCTAGCCCCAAACTTCTCTCCAGGCACCATGGAGAGTGTGCTCACCTCCCCCTAGTGTGTGTGTTCACTAGTGTGTATGTGTAGGTTTCATTTTACAGAGGGTTTAAACGTGGAGGTCAAATTCCTCTGTGTGCTCAACTTTGTCACTTTCACCTTAACGTACAGTACAGTACAGTAAAGTACCTTGCGGTCGTACGGTTCTCCTCTCAACATTTCAGGGGCCATCCAGAACGCAGAGCCCACCAGAGACATCTTCCGGTCTGGATTGTTTGCAGGGAGCTCTCCCACCTCTCTAGCCAGACCAAAATCCGTCACAACAGCCTCTCTGCCCCGTGTGGTCACTCGGATCAGACAGTTCTACAAACAGAACATCAGAGAAACATAATAGTGCAAAAGCAAACAGCAGTGCTCCTTTTTATATAATCAGCTAAGAAAGAAGGTGCATTCCTACTAAATCAGTTTGAACTGTGCTACTGCATATCCACCACTAGAGGGCAGTGATGACTCACATTTAAATAGGTCAAATGCCTGCTTGGTTTTTTTCATCATCATGCTGTCCTTCAGTGGTCATCTAGCTCACTCCAGCTGGTTAATTATTCAAGTCTAACCTGGGGTCATCTTATTAGCAGCAGGTCAGTCTGACAGCTGTCATGTCTCACTGTTTGTTAGTTTGGACCATGGCTTCAGTATATGCTGTGTGATGTTCTAGAGAAGAATGACTGTAAGAGGGAGAACTCTGAGATACACTGTGTGACACGCCTTCTAATGACTGCATTAACCCATTGCTACACCCATTGCTTACACAGTGCACATACACTGTAATTACAAAAATTATATTATTCAAAAGTTCTGAAAAGTACACCATGGTCATATATTTTATACTCATTGCACGTAAAATTACATCATTTCAAAAATGACCTTTTTGTATTAATGTTCATTCATAATCATTTTCAGGCTGCACAGCACTAAAGGGACATTATGTAAATGTATATTACATTTCGGATTTGAGCCACAAGAGTCTTCAGCAGGACAGAAGCTGAGTTCTTCTGCAAAAACTAAACTTGTTCTTCTGTTTTTAGTCTAAAACGAGTGTCATTTCATTCGTTTCAATCATAAAGATGTACAGATGCAGTTACCAGTGTTGCATAATCAAATTAAACAGAAGATAAAGGAATTTGGCACTAAAACGAAACGTTTCATTAGTGAATGGACGGATGGTCAGTCTACTGGTTGTGAATGTGCAATCAGAAATGCTTTCACGTAGCCTGCGTCACAGAATAACTTCTAACAAAGGACCAGTGTGTCCCAACATGCCAAAAGAGAAGAAACACAACAGCGGTGATTCTCTAAACACTGCATGTGTCTCTGTGATTACAGATCAGACATAACACACAGCTCCACCCGGTCACACACTGACCACACACAGTCAGACGTGGTGCTCTGTGATGTATCAGGGTGGTCTGCGTGAGAGTGTTCATGTGCTTCTGTCAGAGACAGAAACCTGATCCATCCATTTAAATATACAGCAGCCACTGACGTATCACTGCACTGTGAAATCTGAGAGCCTCCACAACAAAAACAGATCCTGTACAGTACAGAGAGCATCATCTGCAGCCTCAGAGACAAAGGTCGAGTGATTATCAGTCCTTAATCATTTAGCATTTTCTTTTCATCTTTTTAAAAACCATTTTACACAATTTTCTCCCAAATGTGTTTGGTAGCCAATCGACCCGCCCATTCGTTAGGACCCTCCCTATCACTCGTAATGACTCTAGGAGGATGCAGACTCACACAGGCCTCCTCTGAAGCCTGTGAAGTCAAGCCATCGCCTCGACATGCTGCCGATACATCGCCGCCAGGCAGCCAATGTGCTCGGAGGAAAGCGCAGGGTCCCCAGTTCTGATGGACGTCCAATTTTGCTCTCTCAAGTACCAGCTGCCGACGAAAGCAGCATGACCCAGGATTCAAACTCATGATCCTCAGATCATAGTGACAGCGCGTCACTCGGGGCCATACATTGTTGAAATTATCTTTATTATTCCAATTATTTACATTCCAACCAAAGTGTTTTTGTCATCTTTGCAAATATGTGATGCAAACACAATAAATACTGTAATCTGTCTCACTGTCACACGCACCTGACTAGTCAACCAATGTGGCCCAAATGTTGAGTAAATCCAATACAACATGCTCTAAACTCAAAACTCAGAGCTCAGTCATGAAGGGACTCTGGCGCACCTGTGTGTGGGTGTGTGGAAGTGGAGGATAGCAGCTTTAGCTGAGCGCTCTTAAGTGAACACGAGTGTGAGTGTGTGGACGAGGATAAGTCAGTAAATGACTGAAATCCACTTTGGTGGGAGTGGTCAGTGTGCATGCAGGTTCAGCACTGGGGGGCACTCGTGTCCTCATCCTAGTTTTAATGTTGTGATGTAGTGAATGTGGCTAATTCACATTTTATTTGATTTTCTTTAAACATTATTACATTATTATTACATTATTTATGTAGTATGACAGCTGATATTTGAGAATATATATAACAGTTCACATCTTTAATATATATATATATATATATATATATATATATATATATATACATCTATCTGTCTGTCCGTCCGTCCATCCAATGTTTTTAATTAACATAATCTTCATTATTAGACATATTTTGATATATTATTTATTTAATATGAAATTAGGAACAGCAAAATTTCCCCCATCAACTACTTAGACCTGTCACACCAGAGGACAATAAAACACTAAAATGAATATAAAATATCTGAATATTCAGACTTTAAAACTGATGATCTGACCATGTTGTGGTCTTTGTTATATAAAACTGTGGAACTGCCTGATTTAACATCAGGAGATGGGTTCACACCTGAGGATGTGGTTTGCAGCCACCTACATGCATGTTGTGTTACAAAACAATGAGAAGATTATCTTCAGCTGTACCAGTGCATCTCCTTTAGACGGTGAACTGTCATATTTTACATTCAATACACGTAAAGTGAAAGTAAAGGTTTTAATGCTGATACTGTTTGAATGGTTATTTACTCATAACTCCAAAAGAAATATTCTAATAATGTGAGATTCTGAAGTTCATAAGCTAAAAGCCAAACTGATCAACATTAAAACAAAAACTAACTTTATGTGGAATTAATATAAACTATGAGTTTACCTTTTTGAATTAAAATAGGAACATTTTTGATGTGTCACTGTAGACCCTCTACATGTATGTTTAATGATGTAAGAGGTCTGGATTGTGGTTCTCTCTGGTTATGATAATGGATGGAGAATGACTTGGTTACACTGCTGTGGGCTGAGGTCTTTGGGATGATGTCTTTGGGACACATTGCTGGGTAGCTGGATCCTGTAACCATGTAAAATTGTGTTGTGTGTATGTGTGTGTGTGTGTGTGTGTGTGTGTGTGTGTGTGGATGTGGTGTGTGTAAGGGTGTAATCTCCTCACAAACAATTCTACTGAACAAAATGTGTGTTTGTGGTGGGTTAAATGTGTGTGTTCATTAGCATAATAAAGTGTGAACTCCCCGTCTCTCCTCTACAGACACACACTCCTGTCTGCTTTCTGCTGCAGCCTGGCAACCGGCGCTCTTAAATCTGTCTGCACCCAAACACAATACAGCATGAACACTATCATCATTAGATACACTATGTGTTCAAAAGTTTATGGACACCCCTTCTAATGAATGTACTGTTGACACAGATGTACACACAGCTTGTCTAGTCCCCATAGAGAAGTACTGGACCTCGGTTTTTGTCATTAATCTGTTCTAAACTGCCTTTAAAAAAAAGAATAACTGAATCAATATTTACCGTAAGAAATAATGTAAATCCAAATAATGTGTTCCAGACACTCCAAAATGAACATGAATAAATTAACATTTAACACCACTCTTACAGGTTTATGCTCTGTTTAAGAGTGTGCCAGTGTGGTCCAGCCAGCAGCCTTTGTTTTGTACACAATCTCAGGATTCTTGGCATTTGTTTGCGATTTGTTTTTGCACCCTGACCCGTCACTTTAGTGCACTTTAAGCTTTGAGCAAACAAAGTCAGAAAAGCAATGACACAAAGCCAGAGAAATCATGAAACAAAGCCAGAGAAACAAGAAACAAAGCCAGAGAAATGACGACAAAACCAGAGAAAAAAAAGCCAAACAACAAGAAACAAAGCCAGAGAAACAATGAGAAACAAAGCCACAGAAACAACAAGAAACAAAGCCAGAGAAATGACAACAAAACCAGAAAAACAAAGAGAAACAAAGCCAGAGAAACGACGACAAAAACCACAGAAACAAAGAAACAAAGCCAGAGAAACAACAAGAAACAAAGCCAAAGAAACGAGAAACAAAACCAGAGAAACTAGAAACAAAACCAGAGAAACTATGAGAAACAAAACCAGAGAAACTATGAGAAACAAAACCAGAGAAACTATGAGAAACAAAGCCAGAGAAACTACAAGAAACAAAGCCAGAGAAACAACAAGAAACAAAGCCAGAGAAACAATGAGAAACAAAGTCAGAAAAACAATGAGAAACAAAGTCAGAGAAACAACAGAAACAAAGCCTTAGAAACAATGAGAAACAAAGCCAAAGAAACAATGAGAAACAAAGTCAGAGAAACAACGAGAAACAAAGTCAGAGAAACAACAGAAACAAAGCCAGAGAAACAACGAGAAACAAAGCCAAAGAAACAAGGAGAAACAAAGCCAAAGAAACAAGGAGAAACAAAACCTTAGAAATAATGAGAAACAAAGCCAAAGAAACAAGGAGAAACAAAGCCTTAGAAATAATGAGAAACAAAGCCATAGAAACAACGAGAAACAAAGCCAGAGAAACAACGAGAAACAAAGCCAGAGAAACAACGAGAAACAAAGTCAGAGAAACTATGAGAAACAAGGTCAAAATGAATGATGAATGCATGGGTGAGTGACGAATATGTGGACGGATGCTTTGTTTTCGTGAAGTTAGTGGCAAATCATGTGGGCATGCCGATGAAAACAGGGCAGATGAACAATAACTGGGGCAACATTTCACTGAAAAAAGTAGACGATAACCGAATTGTATGATAACCAGGGCAAACAAGGTTCCACTGTACTGCCAATAGAACAGAACCATGGCACCATGGCACTAATGCCAGTTGTGGGTTAGGGGGGTGGGCATTGAGCTGTGGAGCATTGAGAACTGTGTTCTTTGCTCTATCCAGTACTTTTAGGATGAGTTTGTGGAGTTGAGGATGAAATGGTGGTGGTGGTGAACATCTCACTAACACTCTTGTTGCTGAATACAATCAGATACTCACAGCAGAAAGTCTTTTCTGGGCAACTGTTTTTAATACTAATGAATCACAGGTGTCCCAGTACTTTTGTCCAATGAGTGTGCATAGCTATTGATATTAATATCTTATACATATTACTTTTTAAAAGCCAGCTGTATTGAAAAGTGTCCAGAAAATAAAAGGAATGCACATGAAAAACAACCAAAACAAAATGAACAAATTCAGCCGACGTCATCAGGACATCAGATGAATCAGCCTTGTATACCCACCTGAGCCTCAAGATGGAAAGTTTTCATAATGAGGAGATGGAATGCTAAGCATTTTTGAACTTATATGAGAACAGGCTTAGCACAAATAAACCCCTCCTTCACTACCTGTCAATCAATATGTGTTATGCTCAGAGGAATGCTTCAGCCTATTTGGCACAAACAAGGTCCAGCTGGCGAGAAACTGAAAAAATATACTGACTGCTCTATAACAGTCATATTATACATACAGGAGTCATGAAATATATCTCTGTGAGCATTACTGATCAGATTAACCCTTTAAAGCACAGTTTAATTCAATATTAATCACTGAAACAGCCCAAATCTTAGTTTTATATAGTAATTACATTAAGTAATATAATAACACATGCTTACAGTTTACTGCCGAACATTAAAAATAGGAGCTTTTATATGTTTAGTCCCAGAAATAATTTATTTTTGGCTGCACAGCACTGAAGGGACATGATGAGAAACAATCATGATTTTAAAACGCAGATTTGGGCCACAAGAGGCCTCAGCATAACAGAAACTGAGCTCAGTTATGTTTGTCAGTAAAGGATTGAAAGTAAAAATCAACTTATTCAGCACTGAACTGAAGCAGAATCTTATTAGCAGCTGAGAATAGTCAGAAATGAACAAGTTGAGTAGAAAGAAGAGTTTCAGCTTTTGTGTGGATCATGTGTGGATGTCTGATTGGAACATCTTAAGTGTTTAAATTGTATAGTAAAATGAAAGCAAAAAGGCTTAAATCATCAAATAACAAATCTAGCATAATGAATTATCATTAGATCATAACCAGTTAGAGTTCATTCTAATATATGGACATACATCAAAAATATAATTAAATATAATTTTATGGTTTTTTTGTTCATAATTTAATTTAAAAATGTAAACTAACATATTTTATTTTCAATCCACATAAAGTGATTTCAAGCCTTTTTTTTACGTTGATCAGTATGGCTTAAAGCTTGAGTTGGCTGGCCAGCATGAAGTGCTGTAAAATCTGCTGGTAGGTGTTGACTTTGGACTAAACACAGTGGAGCAACAGCAGCAGCTCAAAGCATCACAGACTACAGAAACTGCACACTGGACTTCAGACACTTGGATTGTGTGTCTCTCCACTCTTCCTCCAGACTCTAGCAGCTGATTTACTAATGAAATGTAAAAGTGACTTTCATCTGAAAAGAGGACTTTGTACTGAGTAACAGTCCAGTTCTGGTTCTGCTCAGTCCAGATAAGACACTTCTGATGTTGTCTCTGGTTCAGGAGTGTTGATATTAGGAGTTTATTCTGTTATAATTGATAATATTCATAGTATTTATACTGTTTGAATAGTAATTTACTCAAAATTAAATATTTTAATAATTTGACATTCTGGGCTTCTGATAGCTTCTTATAGCTACTTTTCATTAGCTACAAGCCACACCGAACCACATTTAAACAAAAAGGTTTGAAATACTTCATTATAGGTGTAGTGAATATATGACCTTTTTGTAGTAAATTACAATCAGAAATGAATTTTTTTTGTGATATTCAAATTTGTTGATGTATGACTGTATGCAGGCGCATCTCTACATTAGGGGCAGGTGGAGCCCCACCAGATGTCGTTATGGAGCAGTGTGTGACATAATCAATAATTTTATTACATTTATTTTGTTTAAATATTATTTTCTAACATTGTTGTATATTTGACTTATGAGAATGGCAGTAGTTCCCAATACATTTGAAATATTCCTGTATGTGTTGTGTAAGGTCAGTACTTTCAGCAGTCTTCATTTAGTTAGTGGTTATGGCATCTGTTTAAGCAAGTGAGCGGTAGAAAAGACTGTGATCATACTCAACACACTTTCAATAACTTGCTGCAGGGCACGCTAATGCTGGCCCCATGCTGGGAGCAGCCAATAAAAAATTTAAGATTTGCATATGTGAGCTTATGTGAATATTGTTTACGGTATCAGTGTTGTTATGCAGCTTGTCACTGAAAAACATCACAGTAATTGTTGCTAGTGAGGCAATATAATGAATCAAAGTTAATAGTTAGATAACACACAGTCATATTACTTCAGTAAAAACGTTATTCATGACTGGAATGGTTTGTATTTTGTAGTTATTGGTCACAATAACCAAAGTAAATTCAACAGAATACCACCGGTAAATAAGCCTCGCGACAGGGGATGCATCTCATGGCGGAGGTGCAGAATTCGGCACAACACTAGATTATGCTTTTTGGAATTTCACTGATGAGGTGCTTTTGTGGTTGAATTAATTGAGTGAGTAGGTTTGTGTGTAGTTTCACTGACGAGTGGGATGCTGCCCCGCCTGACTTTCTGTTCTAGAGACGCCACTGACTGTATGTGATAACATTTAGCTCACACTTTGTTATTTCTCTGCCAGGTGCTGTAAACACTGTGGGGTTCTCACCTTGGAATTGAGGTCTCTGTGGTAGATGTTCTTATAATGAAGGTAAGTCATTCCTCTGCTGATGTCACAGGCCAGCTCTACCTTCTCTCTCCAACACAGCGTGATGTCATTCCTGGCCAGCAGCTCCTCCAGGCAGCCTCCACTCACATACTGAGAGTGGGAGAGGAGCAGGACATTATGAAACACTTCTGCTGACCTCAGCCACAGAGCTGAAAAGAGTCTAAGCAAAGGCTGTCGGAGCATGTTCTTACCCAAGCAAGGGCTCAATTACTCAATTAAACAGTGATTACAATTACAAATACATCTGTAATGCTTATGCATCTCTTATAAAAAATAACAGCCTGACTGAGGCATTTTACCACCTTTATATACACTCACTGGCCACTTTATTAGGTACACATGGCTTGTATCGACACTCATTGTTCATTTTAGCTCCACTGAGCATATAAGTGCACTTTGTACAGACTGTAGTCCATCTGTTTCTCTGTACACTTTGTTCACCCTGTTCTTCAATAGTCAGGACATAGAGCAGGTGACACTGACGTGGTGGTGGTGTATTAGTGTGTGCTGAGTGGATCAGACACAGCAGAGCTGCTAGAGATTTTAAATGTTTACTCACTGTCCACTTTATTACACACACCTGCCTTGTTGATGTTTAGGTGACTATTGAGTTCTGGTGTTTGTTAGCATTGCTAGCCTCGCAGTTCTAAAGAAGCACATTTTGGACTATAAACATGTCTACATCTTACGTAAGTAGGATATATAACTCTATAAAACTCCAAAACTCATTTGACTTCTCTCTGCTTCAGCGGCGTGATCATCTGAGCCATCAAAGAAGGTGAGAACTATCGTTTAGGTGAGATCTAGACATTTCATAACAGATGCTTTTATACTTTAAGTTGAGCTGAATTTGGAGATGATCAGGGTTCTCCAAACATGTTGTGAACCTTGTTCCCCAGCACTAAATCACTGCTTTGGAGAAAACATCTAAATAATAATTACTGGGTGACCACACGCCAGTGGTTTGTGTGCAGTAGGAAAGCATTTAAATTAAATTAAAACCCAGATGATCATTTTCAGTGTAATTACAGTGAAGTCTTTAATTAGGCCATTTAAGAAAACTCACCTCAAGAATGGGGTACAGCTTATCCTCTTTCACACAAATCCCAAGATACCTTCAGTAGAGAGATTAAAGAGATTTTAGTGCAAAATGATCCACTAGACTAACATCGTTCTGCTGATGGTGTCTAATATAAGGTATTGCTGGTGATCTAAACACCTCTGCAAAGGACTGAAAAACCAACTAAATCTTTTTTAATTCACTTTATGAACAACATCTTGATTTCAGTTCTTTTTTTTGCCAATTTTCTCCTTTTCCCAATGTGGTTTTCGCCAAATAACCCATCCCATTAGGGCTCTCCCCATCACTTTGCACTGTCCCTGACTCTAGGAGGGTGAAGACATGCACACGCCTCCTCTGTTGCATGCGATACAGCCACCACCTCTTTTTGAACGACCTCTTGGTACACTGTCACTGGGGAGCTAACGAGCTCAGAGGAAACTGCAGGGTCTCTAGTTTCAAATGGACCAATCAGAAGATGCCTGAGCCAGCAGACAATGTGTGAGTGATGGGGAGAGAGAGCGCCATCTACCCGTCCAGAGAGAGCACTGCCAATTTTTGCTCTCTTGGGCTGTTGATGGCAAACAGCATGACCGCGATTCAAACTCACGACCCTCTGGTCATAGTGTCAGCGTCTTAGCCTGCTGAGCCACTCAGGCCCCCAAATAACTGGCAGAAAACTCTTTTTCGACAGGAAACTTTTTTTCGATACTTTGAAACTGCTGTGTTTATTTGACCCTCTGACCAATGACAACAACAAAAAAAACATCACACATATGATATTTGTTTCATATTTGATAAATCCAGAATCTGCTGCTGTCATCATGTTTAAGCAAACATACAGATCACATATTTTTTTAACCCCTTATACACTGAGCTTCTTCATTTCAAACTTCATGTGTCTGGATAATCCACCAGATAGCAGAATACATGTATCTGATTTTGTACATCAGGTTTTTCTTGTTAAGAGGTCTTATAAACACAACTGTGTATCAAATACGACACACTTGGCTTTTTAGGGTTTACTTCTGCTGGTCATCATGATGTAATTGTGATGTGGGTGGGCCAGTTATGGAAATACGCCCTCTAACTGCTCTCTCTTCATAACCTTAGCTAGGCTAGCAAGTGCAAATTGGATGGTAGCCACAGGGATGACGTTTCGCAAAACAGCTCTTCATACAGCAGCAATTCAGCCAGTGTTCAATTCATGACGGTGAGAGAAATTGTTAAATAATTAGCCAAAACAATTATTATTGCAATTATTATCGCATAATTATCGCAATTATGATTTTTTCCATAATCAATCAGACCTACCAATATGAGCCAATGGCTAACATTTGTGAGATATGAGTGAGATATGAAAAGGGACAGGCTTTGAGACCATAAGACTTAATCCACAGACTTAAACGATCAAAAGAACATCAAACACTAGTTTGTATTTGTGTTACATTATTTTTTCATTGCTGTTTGAAATTTACACCCAAAGATCACAACCTTAGTCCTGTACTATCAGCTGGACAAACTGGACAGTATAGAGTTCATTAGACGAGGCACACAGTGAGCTCGCTGTGTGTATGCTGAGGAGGTGTAGTGAGAGTGATGGCAGCGGGGGGGAGAGTGGTATGATGAAGTGTGTGTGGAGGCGGCTCACCTCACTACGTTTGGGTGGGAGAGTTTCTGCAGGAGGCTGATCTCTCTCACGATACTGTCCTGGTCCACATCATTCTTGTAAATCTTCACCACCATCACCTTCTTCGTGGTGCTGTGCATCACCTGTTCCACAATGGGAAGTGACATCATTATCTCAATAGCTTTATCAAATCAAATGTTTCCCCAGAAGGACATTCACAGATTTTGGCTTTGTCCCCTTTTAAGTCGTTCAGAGTAGTTATGTCAAGTGTGAACATGGTCAGAGTGATCAAATGGACCAATATACAGAAATATGCTTTCTGTGAGCTGCTGTGTTGACGATGCTGCCCTTACTGTTGGATGCACTTTTTCAGAGCACGAGTGCAAATACATGGACACTGGATTTGGAAGTGATTAATACAGATATACACTCACTGGCCAGTTTATTAGGTACACACTGTATCTAAACTCATTGTCTGTTTTAGCTCCACTGAGGATATAGATGGAGTTTGTAGTTCTACAATACTTTGTACTTTATACTTTGTTCACCCTGTTCAGGACCCTCACAAAGCAGCTATAACTTGTGGATCATTCTCAGCAGTGCAGTGACACTGATGTGGTGGTGGTTTGTTAGTATGCTCTGGTATAAGTGGATCAGACACAGCCAAGCAGAGAAAACTGGGTGTAGTTTTTGTGGGGCTGGAGCGGATTTTATTGCATTTTGTTTAATTTTAATGGGGAAATTTTATTTGATATACCGTATGAGCACACTGAGTTACGAGCTCAATCACAGAATGAATTAAACTCATAAGTCAAGGTTCCACTGTAAATTATTTAACACATTGAAAAAAGAGAAATGTAACTTTTTACTTTAATTAAAAAAAACATTTAAATTGAGTAAATAAAGACCAAGTGTGCATTAAAATGTACAGAAGTTTATTCTCTGTAGAGATGGTTCACTTACTGACATTTACAGCATTTTAGAGCATTGTGGAGTTTAACCAGGGTGCACTAATTTTTGCACAAGACTGTATGCTTGTCTTTCATACATTTAAGCATAAGGTATTAGATCAAAATGTGTCTCAAATGTCATTATAGGGTTAAATGGACATCCACCGCTTGCCCATTGCTGAGCCAGAGGCCTTCCTTTCCTTTCCAGTGCTGTTTGTGATGTTCTCTCCTGCCATCGAGGTCAATGTCGATGTTGTGAAACAGGAAAACAAAGATGAAAGCTCTCCTCCCCAAACCAGTTGACCTTAATGGCGTCTGGTTTCCTCAGAGGGTACGGTCTCTGGAGGATAAAGTGGCCTCTAGGTAAATGTCGTCCATTGTCGTCACTTCTTGGCTGCTGTTGTGAGAACGGTCACAGTGAAAGCTGCAGTCGTTTGAATGCTGCACGTTGCCTATTGCCATTTTCCATTCTTATCTACATTCCATCTCAACACCAGCATGTTGACCATTAAAGGAGGCTCATCATAGCTACACTTACAACCTGATGTGACTCTTTACACCACAGGGAGCTGCAATTACACGTGTCAGTGCTGTAGAAGCTGAGTGTGTTGTACATTCAGAGGCACAAAGCTAAGCAGTCATTTTCAACCAACGATGATGAATTAAGCAACACTTGGTAACCTTGTCCAAGAAAATGACTAGCCTGTTTTTGTGTTACTCGCTAACCTATTGTTATCAGGCCTGTGTGTGTGTTACCACTGGGTGAGATCATCTCATATAGGCCTTTGTTCACTGACAAAACTGTCTGCACGAGACGACATGTCGAGGAGCACGTCATGTCCATCTAAAGTGCTGTTTTTAGGATTAACAAAGCCCTGACTCTCTCAGGCTTTTCACACCATCATTCAAAGCCAGCTTCTGGAGCATAAAAGCCAGTGAAGTCCTCAAGAGAATAAAGCATGAAGTTATGAAGCAATGCTAACCTTTATTCTAGAACGTCTAGAACTGGTAAAACGTAAAACACTTCAACTCAACCATTTCAACAGGCTGTTGCTGCTGATTTGTTTTAGATTTAGGCTCGAGATTAAACCATAGAAACACGCGTTGGGCTGAAACCAGTCATCTGAAGTCTGCACATTCTATCATAACAGAGCTGCTCGAATGCATTTCGGAAGATTTCGATCTAATGCCTTATGCTTAGAGACAAATACACAGTCTTGTGTGAAAGTTAATGCACCCCCACTTAAGATGTATTTATTGATGAACCAGGGTTAAATAAGTTTAATCCATCTTCTGCAAAGAGCAAACTTCTGCACATTTTAATGAAAACCTGCTCTTTATTTACTGAATGTAACATTTTGGGGAAAACATACAATTTGCAAATTTAGGGCACATTAAACATGATGTGTTTTATGTTTTCCAGTGTGTTCAATTCAGAAAACTAATAGAAAGCACTAAACTGTACAGCAGAAATGTTTTTAAATTAAGGTTTAAAGTGACCAATTTTTACTTAGGAAAAACTTATAAGACTGTATTCAGTGCAGACTAATACATTATTATTCTAGGACATGTTATTTCTATATGACTAGGTCAAAGCTGTTTTGGTGGCACGCAGAGGCCTACAGCATATTTAGTATGTTGGTTTAGTATATTGGTAGTACATCAGTGTACTAGTGCATCTCCAAAAATGAGACTACTGCACAGTAAATCTGCCAGTGTTAAATCAACACTATTAGAGTTAAATTAACACTGAGGGTGTCAAAATTGAACACTCAGTGTTAATTTAACTCTGTTAGTGTTGATTTAACACTGGCAGATTTACTGTGTGAAATAGTTCTTTTTTTTGTTCATAATTTAATTAAAAAGTTAAAATGTCATATATTCATTACACATTAAGTGACATATTTTAAGCTTTTTTTGTTTTAATGTTTATATTGTTTGAATAGTATTTTATTCTCAAAATGTAATATTCTAATCGTTTGAGATGCCGTATTTCTGTCATGAGCTATAAGCCAAACTGATAAACAAAAAAAGGCTGAAATATGTCACTTTATGTGTATTGAATATAAAACTGTAAATGAGAGACCCCATGAAGACCAATGATGCATTTCCACATGACGTTTTGACTGTTTAGTTTTGCTTCATATTGTATGAATTGTGTTCTTCTGCCTCCTGACTGGTGGGTATATGTGTAATAAGTGTGTGTACCTTGTAGACCTTGGAGAAGAAGCCACTCCCTATGAGCTCGGCACTGAAGTCCTCCCAGAACTCCAGCTTGCGGACGCTGGTGCGGAGCCGGTGCCAGCGGTCTGCATGGCAGTAAGTGTCTGCAGACTCGCTGAGCAGAGTAGGGCTGCCCGGCTCAGGAGATACGTCCACCTCGCACATCCTGGAGATTTCATCTGCAGCAAAGAGAAGACAGCACTTCAGCTTACCATTTAACATCATGTGACCACAGCCCTGGCCAAGATAAGGGCATTTTTCATAATATAGGAGCTTAATGTGGCATGTGTGGAAGACAAATCAAATCAGGCCTGTGTTTGTGTTTCTATACTGCTGTTGCTACACTGGAAAAACTATCACAATGAATTTATGATTATCATCTCTCTCTCTCTCTCTCTCCCTCTCTCTCTCTCTCTCTATATATATATATATATATATATAGAGAGAGAGAGAGATATACACAGTGGTAACCCTACTTACAAGCATCCCTACTAACGAGTATTCCAGGTAACGAGTCGAGATCTCGGAATATTTTTGTTCCAGTTAACGAGTAAAATTCCAAGTAACGAATAGTCTAAATTAGTTCAAGTATGCCAACCACTAGGGGTGCTGCGGTCGTAGCATCCCCTAGATGCTAGTGTAGAAGAAGAGGTCAGTCATTACCTTTGACCGCTGTCCAGTGAAAGTGAAAGTGCTAGTGAAACCGACGCTAAGAAAGCAAAAGGTAGTGAAGAAGAAAGTTAGATACATTTTACTTTTACTTTTCATATGATAAGTGTAACCATGTCATACACGTACTCCCGTCCTCCTGTCCTCCTTAGCCGCCAGCCTACACGAGCATCGTCGTCGTCACGTTTATGTTTTAAAAAACCCATATAAACACATTATTTACATATTAAAGTATACTGTATATTGGCCGGCTGACACGGATTAATCAGTTTTACATGTATTCTTATGGGGAAAATGCATCCAGCTAACGAGCAAACCAGCTAACGAGCTCGGCTCCTGCATGGATTAAACTCGTAAGTAGGGTTACCACTGTACATATATTATGTGAAATTTATGGAAAACAAAAAAAAAGTTCATGCTACAGTGATATTATATCATGAAAGTGGGGCATTTAAGTAGAAGCAGCCGTTCCCTAATGATGCAACCTCGATGAGCTGGAGCATTGTTGTCCAAGATGAAATGAGGCCTGTGTTGTTCATGCAGAGGCACAATGACTGGATTAATGATGTTATTAGAGTAGTCTGGGCTTGTCACTGTACCATTCACACAGTGTAGAGCAGTTCTGTATTGACTAGACACACTAACACCACCATCACCAAAGACTTGTCTGGTGACAACAGTGGCTGATGCACAGCTTCTCCTTCACATCTCCAACATTGTTGGTGGTCATCATTTCTGCTCAGCGTGAATGGACTTTCATCACTGAGCAGCACTGAGGCTCTCTGGCCCAAGCAAGATGATGCCTGGTGTTGTGGTCAGGTACTCTTTCAGGTCGTCCAGCACACAGACCACGCTGATGTAAATAGTTTTGAATGGTCTGATGTGACACTTGGTGCCTCTCACCTCCCTTAAATGTACCTGGAGTTGTGTGGCATCATCATCCGGTTCTGCAAGTAGTTTAGTTTTTAAATAACAGACTAATTACAGTTGTGGCAGTAAAAT
>BRDA01009509.1:200218-248638 GCA_036984385.1 Crenuchus spilurus | reverse complement strand
TATATATAATTATAAATTATTTCACGGTTATTTTCCTGATGATGTTGCTTCGGGCTATTTCGGGTGTTTACGGAGCAGCAGATAAAGTCAAGATGGCGGACAGCTCGCGGAGTATTGCCGGATTTTGTGATTTTCGTGGCGATTTGAATTCGCCATGCGTTAGAAAATTGCTTTTAGCCAGTGTGGCGTACTGATGACAAGTTTTCCTTTGTTTCCTTTGTTCCAAGTTTGCCATTGGCGACGTGGTGAGCGGCCAGCGCGAACCCTGAGTGGCATTCCTGTTTGAGGTGCAGTGACGTTTAAGGGCCCGGAGATCACAAGCATCCAGTAGAGTTTTACAGCCTTGAGCCTTACGCACAGTGATTGTTCCAGATTCTCTGAATCTTTTGATGATGTTGTGCATGGTTGATGATGATAACTTAAAAGTCTTTGCTATTTTACGCTGGGTAACACCATTCTGTTATTGCTGCACTATCTTTCTGCGCAACAATGGTGGAATTGGTGATCCTCTTACCATCTTAGCTTCAGAGAGAAACTGACACTCTGAGAAGCTCTTTTTATACCCAATCATGTTGTCAATTGACCTAATTAATGTTAATTGGTCTTCCAGCTGTTCGTTATATGCTTAATTTCCTTTTTCCAGCCCCTTATTGCTACTTGTCCCAACTTTTTTGGGATTTGTTGACACTGTGAAATTTTAAATCAACATATTTCTCCTTTAAAATGTTACATTTACTCAGATTAAACTTTTGACCTGTCATCTATGTTCTGTTCTGAATAAAATATTGACATTTGCCATCTCCACATCATTGCATTCAGTTTTTATTCACAATTTGTTTAGTGTCCCAACTATTTTTGAATCCGGTTTGTAATATGTAAAGTAATAAGTATGATAACAGTGTTTTCCTGTGAATTACCATGAAAATTCTAAATTAAAGTTTGTACCTTAATTGCAGGTTCTTAAATAGCATGTAGGCGCTATTTGACATTTTGCATTTATGTAGTTATACAAAGTGAAATACTTGACTAGGTTGGCTGTCCAGGAGCAATACAACTACATCATAGCAAGCACAGTGTCACATTAAAAAGAATATTGTGCAAATGTTCATCATTGTTCATAATTTAATTAAAAAAGATAAACAATATAAAATATAAATAAAATAATTTAAAATATTGATATTATTTTTTAGTTCAATTAAGCACAATGAGAAAGATGCCGTATCCATTAAAGTGTAAAAAAGATGGTTCAGGATTGCACTCATAAAGCACATTCTGTGACTAACAAATTTTATTTGACCACTTCCATTAAATATAGTACTTTTTTATCAAAAGTGAAATTATGTGAAATTGGTGATGTTTAAGAGACTGAATCTTTGAAATTATTGAACATTTCTTGTGAATTTGGTAGGGCCCCGTGTTACAGTATGAACATGCACAAAGCCACATATACAAGTTTATTTAATATTATTTAGCAATTTGAGGCAATTTTAATATGATTTAGGCTACTCAGCCAATTTAATATTAAGTTTGCCTTGGCTACAGGAGAAAAGAGAAAGAAGCAGATTTTAAAGACTTGTCCAAGTTCTGGGTTGAGACTTTGTCCAATCTATCCCTTTAAAAAGCTGCAGAATGAAACCACCTCACTCAATCAGTATTAGCTATTTCTTATTACATTTAAATGAGTTCTTGGTCTATAATTAGTGCAAAATGAGTGTTTGTGTTGTTTCACATATTTTACCCTTCACGTCTTGGTATCAAAATAGCTTAACATTTTCATAAACTTGAACCCATTTTACAGCTGAACTTAGTCAAATTACATTTCCCATTTAACAAGTGAAAGAACCGGGTTATTATAATAAACAGCTCAGTTGTTATAAATGGACATTTTCAGCATATGCTTTTCTAAACATCTCAGTATGTTCATTATTATGTTTAAGACCTATAAATCATAAGTAGTTTTGTCTTCAGAATTTGCTGACTAAGCCTCACACAACAGACTTGCAAATTGCTATTTTTGTGCTTAGTGCTTTGTACTGGCAGGCACTCTCATATTCATAAAAATGTCATTTTATTTGATGGCTGAGCCATTTGCTGAAAGGAGCTGGGAGGGTGATGGAGACTTTGAGCAGGACAATTATCTTAACTTGCCTATAACTGAGCCTTTCAACTGCTTTCCGCTCACTAGCCAAAAGCTACAAACATAAAACTTTTAATGTTTGTTGAAAAGAAATAAACATATAAAAATAAATTAATGTCTTGCTAATAATAAGAAAAGAGAACAGATATTTTGCAGACACTGTAAATAGTAATTGAGCAGAAAATGACATCCATTAGTCACATCAGCCTTGTGTTACAGTACTCACAATGTAATGGGACAGGTGGTAAATCTTACTTACCCAAAATCATTCTTACCCAAAAGACACTTTTTAACTTAATGCAAACGTCTCATTTTCATTAAACCCACAGACAGTAATGTTTAGTTTTATTGTTCATGAATGGTTATTAATTGTATGGTAACTGCTATGACTTATATTGTGATTTGTTGTAAGTTATAAGTGAGGAATTGATCTATCTATTCTTCAGTTGAAAATTCATGTTGAGGTTGTACATGTTTTATAGAATGTCCTGTTGAATCTACTGATAATATTTAGCACACATTTTAGTTTTGGTCAAAATATGGAAATAATGGCCATAAAATCATTACTATGCTTGCTTCTAATAGGTACAGAATTTCATCAAAAAATGCCTCTTCAATAGGAGTGGACTGATCATACTTTGGGCTTGTATTACAGCCAATGGCATGGGGAACATTTCAATAGAAGAGGGAAGACTGTATTGAGTGAAATATCAGCAAATTCTGAAAACAAACATCACACATCTGTAAAAAAAAGCTGAAGATAAAAATATAATGGCTTTTAAAATTATTCTAAACACCTCAAAATCCACAGTGAACTACTACAATTGAACTGGACGTGCAAGCTAAAGTGTTGGTCATGGTCAGAGTACTTTGTACTTTAATCTCGGAACACTGCATGAAAATCTCAAAGAATTAGAAGCATTTTACAAGATAGATTAGGTAACACTCCCTCAAACAAGAACTAAAAGACTGGCTCCAAAAACTAATGTTTCTGTTCACCAGCTGTGATAGTTGCTAAAATTCATGTTACTAAGTACTGACGGTGCAGTATTTTGAATACTCAAACTTTTACCTCCCACTTTCAAATATTTCAGCTGGGCATAATTGATGATAAAATATTTATATTTTATTAATAAGTGATCTTCCCTCATGGTCAGTTGACTTGATTTGTCATAGAGTTCATGGGCCCTTGCAGTTTAAAAGGTTAATGTAATCAAGTAATTCTTTGATGGCGAAAACCTTGTGATGTTCCTCTTAAACTCCACTTCTAGAAGTTAAAGAGACAACTGGATTCACTCACTCTACAAACTGGTGTTTTTTTCTTTTTTCCTGTGACAGATAACAAAGAAAGTATGCCTGATGGCCCAGGCAGTCTTTAATAGTTAAAAGACAGCAATGGGATGATAATGGTTGCTTCTGGAGCAGAGTTCCCGACACACTGACCGCAACGCTAATGCTAATTGATATCAGATGCCTCTTGTGGCCCTTGCAGAGACGGAAGCTTAAAGGAAGAAAGCCAGATATATTTGTGCCTCATCCTTGAGCCTGCTGCCTCACTTCCGTGTTGATGCCTTCAGCTAATTTGTAGGCCTCTAGCGCCCGGATCATAAAAGCACTGAGATAAACGAGGGGATTATTGTGTGTGGACCAAGCATTAATGAAATGTCAGGGGGATTAGTGGTGACGTAAAGTCCATTGCTTTAGCAAGGTGTGGCCTCACTTTAATCCTGCCTGGCTCTCAGTTCCTCTCTTCCTGGCCCCATTCTACATTGGGTGATTACTTACTACTTCAACTAAGAATGAAACCAAGACAAGAGTCCAAAAGAAATACTCCAGCATCTTTCAACTTTTGTATTGCATTAATTGTATTAATGTATTACTGTTGATAATAATTTAAGTGAATTATAGTTTTAATTTCATTAATAAACATTTTAAATATGTGACCATACTACTGCACCTACAAAAAATAGAATATTGTGAAAAAGTACATTTGTGTTCATAATTTAGTTAAAAAAGGTAAACACATATTTTATATTCATTATATGTAAAATTTCCTTTTTAATGATGATACTGTTTTAATAGTAATTTATTCAAATGAAATACTTTCAAAAATTGCAAAGACAAAAAAAAAAAAAACGTCTTTAAATGGCAATGAATATAAAATATGACCGGCTACCTTTTGAAATTAAGTAATGAACAGCAGTTAACCTTTATATGAAATATTTTTTTGATGTGACACTTTATAATGCAAAATCAAAACTACACTACTTACTCAATCTAATCATGTGACAGACATGAGTAAATGTATATGGGTCTACCAGCTTTGGAAAATCCCAGTCTACAGGAGATTATTGTCAGAATTGTGGCCAAAAGACAAAACTGACAGACAGGGACCACCAGTGGGCTTCAAGGCTTGAGTGAAAAATTGCTTTGCTTCCAGTCAATAATTACTTCTAGAAGTAAAGTCCATCACAACCAATTTCTGAAAGAACACTCTACAGGGAACTGCACATCATGACCATATGGAGCTGAGTGGCACTGTTGGTCACAGTTCTGATAATTTCCTGTAGACTGGGGTTCTACTCTTGCTAGACACGTATGACCCAACAGTTCAATACAGCAACAAATTCAGTTACTTCCTTCACACTATGGCCTTTTGGCAAACCCAAAATGCATTCCCTCCATTTTTGCCAATCATTAACATCTGCTTTGTGACCCATTTTCCTCTGAATGACACAATCACTGCACTGTACCACCTGTTTATCCTTGTGCAACGCCATCTGCAGGAGCCTTCACATACACTCACGTGCTGTTCTCTCTAAGCCAGTTATCTGAAAAGTAATTTATAGAGTTAATTCATCATTGACATGAATGTATCTATTATACATATTTCTCTAAATAGAAGTGTTCACTGTTTCAAGAAGTCGAAAACAATTTAAGAAATACAAAATCTAAAAATAAGTTGGATAATCTTAGACAGTCTATTGTAAACATTAGATATATCCAGTTTCACTTACTATGAGTTTTTGCAGTGTTTAGCATGTGGTAAGGTCAATGACTCCACACTTGCATTAATAACTAACTTATGTCTTTATTTTGGCTCAAAACTCATAGCAATAGTTTAAGATTTCCAGCTTTGTTCAGTTACTTTTAATTTTCTCCATTAACATTTATTTCCCCAGCTTTACTTAAGTATGTGTTGAGGCTATTCAAGCCATCTCTGGTTGTTACTCAAGCTCTGCAAACTGTGTTTAGTATTGATCATTGTTAGTGGGCGGGGCTTGCGCACTAGTGTATTATGTGGTGTCTTGTAAGTGGAGCTGGAGCTAGAGTTGGAGCCAGGCTGAGTTCAGTGGCAGACCTGCTGGCACCAGAGCAGGGAGGGCACATTGCTGGCAGCACTACAGGACAGGCCTGTCATTACACAAGCTCACTCTAAATCAGCAGTGCAATTAATCACAGCAGGGCTCAAGCACACACCTCTTTCTCTCTGTTTCTCTTTCTTTCACTGTCTTTATACTTCTTTCTCTCTGCCTTCTCACTCTGTGTATCTCTATGTCTGTTCATCTCTCTCTCTTTTTGTCTCTCGGCCTCAAGCTTCTCAGGGTCAGCCAGACTCCCTGAGCCCCATTACGCTGTGCCTCTGGCTTGTAATTTGCTCTCATCTTCCTTCAAACATTGTCTCCCTGCCCCAGTAGGAGAAGCTCCAAACAAGCCAAGCACCATTCTAGGAATTTCACTTGAATGTTTGGGATAGTTTTGAGGAAGGTGACTGTTTAAATGTTCCAACATTGAGGTGCAGTGCATAAAATTCTTCAAAAATAATCACGATCACAAATGAAGCATCTTGAATGAAGGCATAATATCTAATATTTCTCATTATTACATTGTAAAAATTGTTGAGATTATTCAACTTACTTGTGTACAGCTGTCTATATGTAAAATCTCGTCAAGTGAAATTATTACAGATTATTTTATGTGCTAGTCTTGTTAGTTTTGGAAAACAACTTTTTGAACATATGAATTATTCATATTAAGCAAAAGTACAGTATAACAGTATTAGCCATTTTGGAGAGAGGTTTGTCCATACTTTTGCCCATTTTAATAGAAAATAGTGTGTCTCACATTAGTCACATGTAACAAGAATTTTATAATGTCTCACATTTTTCTTACGTGTGTGTACAGGTCATTTACAGTAAGTAGGCCTGGAAGACTCATCCAAAACAAAAACAGTTGCGCAACAGCTTTGAGTGACAGTATGTGGTCCAGATTCTTTCCTGTAAGGAGAATAACTTCGCACTGTGTGTGTGTGTGTGTGTAAGGAGGGTAATGAGAAGGTTGCATGCTGCAGATGTACAAGCTGAGCTATGGAGTGACAGCAATAGTCTTGTCAGTGGCGTCGTGACTCCTTGGGCCATCCATGCAATTTCTCTTATTACAAGGCAATGCGGTGCATCCAGTGACTGCTACAGAATAAGCAACTCCATTTGATTAGACAACAACAATGAGAAGACAGGGATACTGTTAAAGATAATAAAAGGAAGCCTTGAGGCAACTTGAAACTTGGATAACAGATAATACATCAAAGGCCAGGTTGATTATTGCTTTGTGCAAAATTACATAATTTCTTCTTGCTCTTCAAAAAGGAGTGAAAGAAGTAGAAAAGAGAGTTAATGAAGAAAAGCAGAGACACAGAGGATGACCCAAATCTGCAAATCTGATGTTGAAACAAATTCAGTTTTTGCCCATGCATTAAAAAGTTTTGTTTTTTCAAATACATTGCAAAATCACTCTTGTTTTGGCTGGGGGAAAACCTTTAATGAGTAAGGAACTGTTATTTTATGTGGAAGATCCTTAGACTTGGTTTAATTGTGTACTTTCTTTAAGAGATTTTTGCTTTTGAATAAAATGCATCTTATGGTATTTTGACACAGTTCTGCTGATCAAACACGGCAGCCTCAAAAGTATTGAACAAAACACTACACCTTCAACAAAAGTCACAAACAAAACACTACACCTCCTATAAGTCAGTAACCAAATACTACACCTCCAACCAAGGTCAGCAACCAAGTACTACACCTCCAACAAATATCAGCAACCAAATACTACACCTCCAACAAATATCAGCAACCAAATACTACACCTCCAACTAATGTCAGCAACCAAATACTACACCTTCAACAAAAGGTCAGCAACCAACTAATACACCTCCAACAAAAGGTCAGCAACCAAATACTACACCTTCAACAAAAGCTCAGCAACCAAATACTACACCTTCAACAAAAGGTCAGCAACCAACTAAGACACCTCCAACAAATGTCAGCAACCAAATACTACACCTTCAACAAAGGTAAACAACCAAATACTACACCTCCAACAAAGGTCAGCAACCAATTACACCTCTAACAAAGGTCAGCAACCAAATACTACACCTCCAACACAGGTCAGCAACCAAATACTACACCTCCAACAAATGTCAGCAAACAAATACTACACCTCCATCAAAGGTCAACAACCAAATAATACACCTCCAACTAATTTCAGCAACCAAATACTACACCTCCAACAAATTTCAGCAACCAAATACTACACCTCCAACAAATGTCAGCAACCAAATACTACACCTCCAACAAATTTCAGCAACCAAATAATACACCTCCAACAAAGGTCAGCAACCAAATAATACACCTCCAACATAGGTCAGCAACCAAATACTACACCTCCAACAAATGTCAGCAAACAAATACTTCACCTCCACAAACTCTACACCACAGCTAAAGACTCCACTCACAACCAAACACTAATTTCTACCAAATTCTGCACTTGTCAAAATTAAACACTGCACTAATAACCACATACAGTTTACATATAGAGATCAGTGGCAGACTGTGATTTGATTTGTGATCAAACTCCTGACCACTACATTGCAGTGTTGTAATATTAGACCCAGACTCTTCCTTTACAAGACAACAATAAAATGTACCATTAATATTAGCAAATCTAAATATAGATTTTAAAAAATCATGTTGCCTTGCTTACCATATTGCCAGGTACTTGCCAAAACAGATGTAGTATTTTTGTGGCATAATTTCTGTTTTCTTCATAAGACTGAAAAAAGAAAGACAAAGAAAGCATAAGTGGGGTTTTTTAACATTTGAAAGCAGAGATTTCTTCAAATGTTAGAAGGCAACCATAAAAATGTATTTTTTTTCCTTTTCCTATAAGCATGTTTTGGAGATGGGAGACTTTGTTATGACTGTGATCAAAATCTATCAAAATGTATTATACCACCATGTCATGAGGCCATCTTTGACCTCCCACATTTAGATCCCTAACTGTTTGTCCTCCTACAGAGGACATTTATAAATGTACTTCAGGGTCATGACCTGCTCCTGCTACACTTATGACAAAAAACAGAGAAAGACGATGAAGTCGCCAGACAGACGGGACTCTGGGGGCTTGTTCATCATGACTGGATCACCTTGGCGACAGTTAGAGGAAGGCAGTCGACTCTCCTTCCGTTCCTAGTGCTTCATAGTGAGCCTCTGAGTGCCTCCATGCAGACAGCACATTTATCAAACAGAGCCAGTATCTAGGCCTCGATAAGCCTAGCTTTATACAGTAGTAGACTGGTTAAATGGACCTGTGTTTAAGGGACTCTCAGAATGGCTGATGAATGTTCAAGCCAGGAAAGCAGCAATACATTAGGCAACAGACAAAAAAGAACAACATTCAAAAATAAAAGTAACAAAAGGAATATATATATATAATATATGACCTGAAATGTCACTTCATGAGTAGTAAATGGAACATGTTACCATGTACCAATTATTAACAATGCTTTTTTGCACAGTATAATTTTTTGAGCTGCACTACTGTATGTGTATAAGCTCCACAGTCATAAAATTAGTCATCTTGCATGTTTAAGGTGGTATTACGTTCAGGCTCCTGCAGATAATGTTGCACAAGGGTGATCAGGCTATCAATACCTATGAGGTGGGCAACAGGATAGATTGAGAGAAGGTGGTACAGTGGACTGAATGTCTCAATGTGTCACAAATTAGATGTTAATGACTGACAAAAAGGAGTAATTTGTGCATGCCAAAGGCCACAGTGTGAATGAAGCAGCTGAATATGCAAGAGTATCTAAGCGTGTGGTCATACCGGTTTACCAGTAGTGGCAAAAATTCAAATTCTCATCAGAATTGCTGCCAACAACACACAAGTGCCACTCTTACATGTCACTCTGCTCCATATGTTCATGATATGCAGTTCCTTGTGGAGTGTTCTTTTAGACATTGCTTGGTGCACACTTGAATGCAATACAAATGTAAATATTATTCATTATGTAATTACATTTAACTGCTATAACACAACAGTGAGTAGCTGTTCATTGCATAGTCAAGCTGCAGGATGTGCCTCTTATGTCTGCACAAAGACAGAGGTGAGTCAGTATTGGAGCAAAACTTCAATTTACACGTGATTCTGGTGCCTCAAACCACAAGTGCAATCAGCTGTCCCCAAAACTATGTTTAAAACGTCTGGCATTCGTTCTGCATTACATGGCCCATGCAGGCTGGCCAATTATCTGCATAAATGACAGCGTCTCAAGTGCAGCCTGTCAGCTAATGCAAAGCGTGGTTCCTTCTCTATGGTCCAGGTCATGTATTCTAGTACAGGCCACATAGCTGGAGGAACAGCAGACCAAATACAGCTGTGCTTACAGCAGCAGCACAAACATCCTATGTCTGTCTCCACCAGACACATAGTGTATGTCTGTTAAAAGCTCCTGATGGGAAGCCTGCAGATCTTTTTAACCCTTGGATGTCTGTAGTTATTATGAGTTTAGTGTACATTTAATTTATGTAACACCATTATTATATGCATTTGCATAATTTGCATAATGATTACATATATAGATTACTAATTACATATGATTAACATTTTGTAGTAACAAATTTGTCTTTGTACTTTTCTGGTTCATTTGAAAATGATGCTTTTCTTTCTGAAGAACAAGATTGCATGCACAATAGTAACTTCACCACATTCCAATATCATCCCCTCTTCTACTTACAAACATAGTGTCAAGCAGGTGAATGTTAGAATTCATACTTCATTAGATATGAATAAGAAATCATTTATATAAAATTTGACCAAGCCTTTGCCATTTCCTGTGAGAAATGTCTACTAAGGGTTAAAGAAATGCAAGTTGTCTAGGACTAGGACCGTGACGGCATTGTGACTGTATCTTTTGGGCAGGGTCTAATGGTGAGAAATGAGGTTCGGTTGACAAAATAAATGACAAACCGTATAATTAGAGATCCATTAGAGACTTCTGAAGTTAAAGCTCAATACAAATATGAAGGGGAAGCCTTGAATAACACACTTTGTTTGTGCTACCATGGCACAGAGCTATTTATACTCATGTTTGTGGATAATGTTTCGTGTACCTAATGACAGGTCTAAAAGGAATGAAAACACTTCGTAACTACTCCTCCCAGTAAGTAGATTCACATTCAAATCAAAACATATATAACAAAACAAAACAATGTAACAACTTTACATTTTATTTTTTATTTCTTGTTTCAGTGAAGTAAGCAGAGATATTTTACAGATTATAAACTTTCAGTTGACGGTTTACAAAATTGTAATAGATCCCCCACCTTTATTTCCTTTGTCGAATTTTCAGCTAACATCACAGGTAGCATCAATAGCACTTTTGAAAGTTCTGTAGCAGGAAAAAACATTTATGAAGCATAAAAGAGAGGCATGTTAACAAACATATGTTATTATTTAAAAATTAACTGAATTTACCGACCCAGATAGCATACGGATGTGGGCCACTTCTGGCTGAGAAATGGCACTGTTTTCCCACTGTCGGCATGGCAAACTGCATGTACGTCAACTGCATGTGGCCCCTTATACTAAAAATATATATTTGGCTCACATGTACCATAACAGATGTGGTCCACTTCTGGTACAGATATAGCAATCTTATCTACATTTGGCTGATATGTGCATTCAAGACTGCTGGGGTAGTTCCCATCCTGAAGAAGCCTATGCTGAATAGCTCTGATGTCAGCAACAACAAACCAATATAACTCTTACCTTTTCTCTCAAAAATTCTTGAATGTGCTGTATATAACATGCTGTCTATCTTTCTCTCATAAAACCATCTCCAGGACCCCTACCAGTCTGCTTTCAAACCTGCACGCTCCATGGAAACTGCCATGATAGCTGATAGTGACTCAAGACAGCTAGATCTGCTGGACTGTCATCAGTTCTTATCCTTCTTGACCTTTCTGCAGCCTTTGACATTGTCAACTATGAGAACCTCCTGTCCATGCTCTCTAACCTTGGGATCACTGACTCTGCGTGGAAGTGGTTCAAATCATATTTAGAGGGACTGTCCTATCAGGTAACATGGAGTGGGTCCACATCCAGGCAGTCTCTCCTCTGTTATCCCACAAGACTCAGTACTGGGTCCTTTTCTTTTCTCACTATACAATCATTCTTTTGTTGAAATAACTTCTTCTCATGGCTTCTCATACCACTGTTATGCTGATGACACTCAACTAATTTTTTCTAATCCAGCTGTATTTCAACATTTTTGGCAGACATCTCTACATGGCTTCCAACCCACCACCTGAAGCTCAACCCTAGCAAGACTGAGCTTCTATTCATTCCCAGAACCACTGTTTACATCTAGAACTTCCTATTTTGTTTGAGAACTCTGTCATCATTCTATCTCAAGAAGCCTTGGTGTAATTCTAGACAACCAGTTATCATTTTCTACTTGGTTTCTACTCTACAGGTTTCTCCTCTTCAACATTTGACGGATTCGACCCTTTCTAACCCAGGATGCCACCCAGGTGCTTGTCCAGTCCCTCATCATCTCAAGATGATGCAACTACTGCAACTCACTCCTGGCTGGTCTTCCTATGAGAGCCATCAGGCCCTTGCAGTTAATCCAGAATGCAGCTTCTCACCTGGTCTTCAATGAACCAAAGTTCTCCCATGTCACTCCATTGCTGCATTCACTTCCCTGGCTTCCTGTAGCTGCTCGCATCAGATTCAAAACCCTAATGCTTACCTACAAGGCATGAAAACGTACCAGCCCCTGTCTACCTAATGGCAATGGTCATGCCTCGGGTTGCTCCTTGAACCCTTCGAGCTTCTAGTACAGCATGTCGACCTACCATCCTTCAACACACCTGGAAGACAATCATCAAAACTCTTCTCTGTCCTGGCAACCAGGTGGTGGAACAAACTAACACTGGCTGTTAGAACAGCAGAGTCCCTCACAGTCTTCAAACACAGACTGAAGACCATCTCTTTGTCGAGCACTTAAACGAGAAGTAGTTTACATCTCTTATTGTAATGCATTGTTATGCTCTTATTGTGTATAATTGTGTATCTTTCTTTCTAGGTATTAGTGATGTTTTGTTCTAATAGTATCTGAACTGAAGAGTAGTTTGGACTCTAAGCTGTCTGTACTAGTTAAGATCATTTTCTTTATGGAAACAAAGCACTGTTGTACATCGCTCTGGATAAGATGTAAATGTAAATATGTGGCCCTAATCTGTCATATATGTGGCCCACATCTTGCAACTGGGAGCAGTAAGCCCAAGTGCCATCAATCCATGTGGCAAGTGGCCCAAATTACCTGGGGGATGAGAGCCAGAATAATTTTGCTATCTGGGGATGTTCAGTGTAGACATGCATGTCTGAGAACTGTATTAAATCAATTTGTGGACAAAATCTTTATAGATGAAAACAGTAGTAGCAGTCATTTTAAAGGCTTACATTTTCTCAATTGTGTACATTTGTATAGTAAGTCAACATTAAAAAAACAAACAAATCTACCTGAGATGATCCATCCATCCATTATCACACCCATTTAATCCTTATCAGGGTTGTGGTTTATCTGAGATGACATACCTTGAATTTCCCTCTGCGATAAATTATGTTTTTGGGAATAAAAGTGTGATGTGTTGTGTATGAGCACAAAGTTTTAACACACACCATCACTCCTTAATCCATGCAGTCAATATTTAGAAACTAAGGTGAAAAAGTGCCCTGATTTGATTACTTTTAATAATCAAATACTAAAAACTTTTAGTACAATAAGGGTACATCTATTAACAGAACTTATGGCTATATTAAGCATTATTTAATGTTTAAGTAAAGTCATTACTTACATAAAAAACATTACTTAATAAGGTCTTGTGTTAGTACTTAGTGAAGGTCTAAATATGAAGTAAGCTAATAATAAATGTGTTAAATAAAGTTAGTTATTTGCTAAATGCATCTTTAAAAAAAAATTGTGTGACCATTGTTGGAAAGTGTGATTATGCTTTTAAAAAGTGTGTGTGTGCGTGTGTGTATCATTATGTTTAGTAGAAAAAACAACACTTCTGGCTGTACACTAGATTGCTTTTATGGTGGCATTTATCTTAATTGTCAATGAATGAAAAATGTGAATTGAAAGAAAATATGCTTAATGATGCAGATGCTTATTGCCTTAAATAACTTAAGTAACTATAGACTTGCAATGATTAAAAGAATTAATTACTGACATGAGAACTGCACAAAATGCCACTTTCCCCAACATAGTCATTTGGCAGTGTTGTTATATGGAGTTTGCTTATGTAGTTCTGCACTACTGCTACAATTGTGTGTCAAGAAATACGTAATAGAAGTCTTTGTCACCAAAAAGGTTTTTGGCCACCATAACACTTTAATTAAATTAGCCATGTAGCTTCAGTGTCTAAAGAAAGCAAACTTCAGACACCAAACAGTTCTTAGAAGACTACATTTGGGGAAAGAGGAAAATCATGTACATTTGTTTTTTTTCCATCAACAATTCTTTCAACGAATACTGTAACATGTGGTGCAGTAATAATGGTGTTTAAATATATTCCCTGTACCCTTCAGAAGAGTTCTACTAAAAAACAGATTTACAGCAATTGCTGTTCCCTCACCTCTTTGTCTTCTGCTGTCCTCTTCAGATGAAAGACTTTTAACACATAATCAGACCTATCAGTGAAGGCTGACCACTAGGAGGTAAAAGTAAGAGGAAAATTGGAAGGTAATAACACTTAAACACCATCCCTGACACCACAAAGCAATCCTTTAACCCTGACGAGAATCAGAAAAATCCCATCAAATGCTCAACTGTCTCAACAGTTGCAGAAAGAACCGATCACTTAGGCTGATAATAAGGGTAAAGGAAACAGAAATGGAGGAGCATGGTGTACAGAAGAAGAAAAACAGCATTATTATAGCTAATGGACTTCTTCTTTATAATTAACCTGGGAGAGGTCGCAAATCAAAGGGGTTTCCAACACACTGGCGCCATGCTGTTTTTGAGCTACAAACATGCATCTCTGACAGAGTGGGGAGTGTGTGGTATGTGTTGCCTCTATTTGATCATTTATAAGCCAATCTATTACTGTGTTTTTAAAATAAAGTGAATAAAATAATGACTGTGGGTTAGGTTAAAACTATATACAGACGTATGTATGTGTGTATGTGTGTGTATGTCACCTTACGCTTTTAAGGTGGTTGTAACTTAAGGCTCCTGCAGGGGTGTGAGACAGGATTCAAAGATTGAGAAGAGGTGTTACAGTGCAGTGAAGGTCTTGTTTGATGTGTACAGAATGTGTAGAAAATGGGTCATAAAGCAGATGTTAATGATTGACAAAATGGAGTGATTACATTTGGGTGTGTCACAGTCCATAATGTGAAGGAAGTAGCTGAATTTGCAGCTGTATTGAAGCATACAGTCATATGGGTCTACCAGCAGTAGTAAAAATCCAAGTCTACACGAAATTCTTGTCAGCATTATGGCCAAAGGATGAAACTGATGGGCCCAGGTAGGTTTCACAGCTTGTGAATGAGGAGAATGCAAAACAGAATGTAACGGGTATACAGTATATTGGAATGATAATAGGCTACCGGGCGAAGGGTAGTAGCATCGTGGAAAATGCAAACTTCATGGGATGTCTTAGAGCTGCCGTAGTGAAAGTGTACTAAGAATGGACTTCTCATACATTGAATGCTTCCCAATGGCATAGCAGTGGTACATGGTGCCCCATGGGACTTTCATGCCAGAGGGGAATGATTACTCTGGTGAGTAGTGGATCACGTTTTACAAAATACATATTTTCTCATCATAATTTCTCACCATACCAATGCAAGCAGTAATTAGTCAGTGAGTTCATGTTGTTCATGTTTTTTCACATGTTTTTGCTATTTGGAAAATAATATTTGCAAGATATGAATACATTGCATGATTATAATCACTCTCAGTGTATGAGGCCTTAAGGGTACCACCCAAACCATTAAAAACGCAGACCATTATTCCTCCACTACCAAAATTTCCAGTTGGTACTTTTGGCAAGTAGTGTTTTCCTGGCATCTACCAAGTCCAGATTTATAGATGGACTGCCTAATGGCAAAACCTGATTCATCACTTCAGAAACTGTTTCAGTGTCCAGTGGCACTTGGTGCTTTATACTCCAACTGATGCTTAACACTGCTCATGGTGATTATATCAGATATATAAGATGATATGTGGGCCTCACAATGTTTAGCTGATTTAATAAGTAGAATGACTGTGATTCTCTAGGACTAAATGATGGCTTCATTGGCATGACGTAAAGATCAAAGCAGGACTGATAATAGCCAGCCCAGTCTGCCATTGTTTTCTCCTTCAGTGAGCTGATGGATGGGACACACCGCTGCTTGGTCTGTCTGCAGGTCACCAAGTCAGGCCACCATATTCCCTCGAACTGAAGTTCAGTAAACAGAAGTGCTCATTTCTGCTAAGGTTGGTACCAGAAGTCTACCACTGTGAAACATCTCAGAGCCTGAACCCTTCCTTTGAATTGATAGACTTATTATGAATCTGTAAACCAAGTCTGAATTTTAATGGACACACAGTTGCTGGGGCCCTGTACTCAACTTAAGAATAATACAGAATAATTTTGCTTACTATTCTAGCAGAATAAAACAATGTCTAGAGAAAAGTACTTATAACAAGTAAGAAAAGTCTAGTAATAGATGGGATAATCTTATAATAGTCTTAAAATAATCTCATTTAAAGAGATTTAAAATGATTTCACTTGCCAAGATGGCATTTTTTTTCAGTGCAAAAAAATCCTGCCTGCATGCTTATAAGCCAGTAGCGCCCAAGAAATCAAATCCAATACCCATCCAAAGTTTATTCCCAACACGAAGAATGTAGGAGATGGATTAGATGAAGAAACTGCACATATGGCAGAACTTGCTAGTGCTTATATGTATTGTCCTCTTTGCCCATAAAAGTAAATATCATGTGGAAAAATTACCCCGGACAAAACAAGCAAATATCGCTTATGCCCAGGTAATACTTCTGGGAAAATATGACTGAAATGACCATTTCAGTTTTGAGTTTTTCTCAAAAGCTCTTTTGCCCAATAAACTTCAGATGGGTGATAGTCTGAAACGTTGTGAATATTCAGAAAGGATCAATCTTTCACCAGTATGCCTACATCTAGAGTTCAAACCTCAGAAATTGAGATGTTACCACCAATTTAGTTACTGTCTTTTAAAAAGCCTCACGGCGCCAGGCTCGTTAAGGCTATGGTTAGGAAAGGATAAGGCATAGGGCTACAAAACATGTCCCATAACTCTGCTCATGGTCCACCACAGACTGACCACTCAGTGTTTAACTGCTGGTGTACATATAAGGGTTGCCACATTGTGTTGGCAGACAGAGACCTTGAGGAACACTGACCCAAAACCAATGTCTCAAAAGTGCAAAGAAGCCATGCGTATGTAACAACTAGATTTTTACATTTGACTTTAATGGTTTAAGGTAAATGGCCTTATTAAAAATACTACTAATAATAAAAAATAAAACTGACACATTAAACAGTTATGCAGTGGTTAGCCACACTTTATGCTCACATTCTATAGCAATTTTCTAAAATCTGAAAGTACTTAGACATTGTGAAGGCTAGTTACCAAATACAGGGTGTTTGAATACAATACTTCTGAATAAGTTTAATACTAAGGAAGATACAGTGATGAAATTTTGACTAAATATACTGTGTGAAAAAGACTGATCTTACAACATCTGCTGAAAATGTACAGCATGCAGTTCTTTTCTCTTGATCAGATGGTGATGTGGTCTGTATGGAGGCAGCTTTCTTTTTCCATGCCATCTTTCTGAATAGAGTTTGTTGTCTGGTACGTTCACACCATGAACACTTCCTCCTGTACTGTGCACTGATACATTATGCATGGATCTCTGCACAGTTCTCAGTGTGAAATAAACAAAGTCCCATGCAGGGGGATAACAGGGCTTTATTGTTGCAATGCAGCAGCAGGTGACCGATAGAGATGGCTGGACGGGCGCCAGCCTCCACTCCAACAGCCATGAATGTTAGTCGTCAGAAATTAACACTACACCATCTACCTGCACTATAATCATACATGCCAGTCTTAATCATACATGCCAGTCTTTTTCACACAGACTGAGGTTTATTTAATCCACGTTTCATCACCATATTCAATGGTATTAAAGTTATGGTTATTTGGGGAAACCAACAGAACGCCTTGTAGTTATACAACGATAACTGATAAAGTCTTAATAACTTAATAACTGATGTAAGCAATGCTTTATACGATAGGTTACTTTACAGCAGAGGTTCTCAACTTTTTGCAAGCTCGGCCCCCCCCTAAAGCTAATACTAATAGTCAATGAGTTCAGGATGTTTTGTGATTTTTCATGAATTTTTTTCCCACCCCCCGTCCTGTGCTCATGGCCCCCTGGGAGAGTGTTCCCCTTTTGAGAACCACTGCCTTATAGGATACTTTGGTTTTGACCTTTTTAGCTACTTACTCAAATTTGGTGCCTGAGTAGTTGGTCTGTGTGGATGACAACTGTAAGCATTCAAATGTATCAGGATGTCAGTTTCTATCTACTGGCATGTAGTGCAATCACTATATAAATACAATTCTACATTTATTGTTGGATGCACTGTGATCACTTCTGAGTGAGCCTGTGTGCACATTTAGAATGATATTCTAAGGCCTTATTATTTACGAAATGGCTATAATTTTTAGCTCTTGACAAATACTATCAAAACACATATAACAACACTGAGAAATGAGCAGGTAAGAAGAGACCAGTGATTGAATGGAAATAGAAGAGTGTGCTTGGGAAAAAGAAAAAGACACTTTTTGCCTCTGTATAGGGGTATAAGACAACAAAGATGGTGTGTAATGTGCTGTGGCACATGAGCCTGAAATGTGTAGAGCTGCACTGAGCCTACAAACACTTTCAGCTCAGTCGTCATCCCTCGTCTGTTAGCGGCTCGTCTGTTTGGTTTATATGCTGAAAATTGGGTGGCTGCGTGAATCAATGCAGCTTTGGTGAGAAAGAGAAAACACAGGAGAGAAGCAGCGAGGCCTGGCAAACACAGAGGGGATTTGTTTGGGCTCGGAGAGGGCGAGACGCCGCGGTTTTCTCGCGCTAACAGCGAGTAGACAGTCAATCTCCCATTAAAAAAGAAAGAAAGAGCTGCGTTTAGCCTCAGTCCAGCAGGCGCTGCGACCACAGAGCTAGTGCTCCTCTCATTTCATTTCACTTTAACAAGAGGCCCCGCTGCTGCCATTAATGCTCAGCCAGAAATGGCTGTGTCGAAGCCAGCGGTTGCTTTACTAGAGAGAACACCCAGTAGCTAGTGCATTTCAACCACTCGCAGCAGATTTTGAACGAATTAGGTTTTACGCTAACTCCGAATCATTGGAAAACAAAGCTGATGGCGTAGTCCTCATACTCAAGAGCCACTCTTACTTTAGCAGGCCTCTTTTGAGAACTGTTTCTAAACAAGGAAAATGTGATGAGTACCCATATGCAAAGAACATCGATGGTTCATGTAACTTATACAATAAACACACATTATGTAGGAGGCCTTTGGAGGGTTTTCTTTTAAAAGGACACCAAGTTCTAGTGTTTATGGTATGTGAGCTTGACTTCAACCAAGGTTACATGGAAAGGAAGCTTTTGACAAGCATGCAGGTACAAAATGCATGCTTCACAGCAAATGAGGGCTCACACTGGCCATTTCTGTATTTCTGTGACGTGCCATATTACTGGTTATGGCAGCCTGACGGCCAAGGCATATCTTCAGAACGTCTGCCCTGGAGCCGTGCCTGGTGCAACCCCTCATTATGAGGGCCAGACTGCCGAGCTTATGTTTTTCTATAGGCCCTGCCTTTCAGAAATAATAAAACGCTTGGGTGGGATGCCATTGACCTTAAGTACTCTGTGTGCATGTGTACTATGCGTGTGTTTATATCCATGTTTTTGCTTTTGCTTTGTTTTCTTGGGAGGGATCACAAGCATCTTCCAAGTACTACCTTGTGCTGGACGGATATAAACTGTGTAGTTTACAAAATCATGACTCTAAATATGGCACAATTCACAAAAACAGCTGCTGTGTTGCTTTCACAATTGAAATGAGTCTGTTGTCAAGATAACTGTTTAAGATCATGTACACACATCAAAAATGTTATTTTTTGTTCATATTTAAATTCATGAAGATGAAATCAATTCATATTTAGTACACATAGTGACACATTTTAAGCCTTTTTAGTTTAATGTTGATCAGTAGGGTTTATAGCTCATGAGCTCCCTGGCCAATCAAGCACAGTAATATCATGTCCAGCACACCATTTGGTAGTTTTGGCAGTGTGGGCAGGTGCTACGTCCTGCTGGAAAATGAAATTGATATCTCCATAAAGCCTGTCAGCAGATGGAAGCATGAAGTGCTCTAAAATCTCCTGGTGCATTGATTTCCGCCTTGATAAAACACAGTGGACCAACACCAGCAGATGATATGGCTCCCCAAACCATCACAGACTGCAGAAACTTCACACTGGACTTCAGGCACTTTGGATTCAGTGCCTCTGCACTCTTCCAAATGAAATGCACAGTTAGGTTTCAACTGAAAAGTGGACTTTTTGATGACTTTGGACCTTATTCTCCTTAGGCTGGTAAGGCTCTTCTGATGTCTCTGGTTCACAAATGGCTTGATATTAGAAAGTCTAGCCTGAAGACATGCATTATTTATATTGTTTGAAGAGTAATTTAATCAAACTCAAAATGAAATATACTAATAATAGATATTGGATTTCTGATTTTCATGAGGTTTAAGCCTTATACAGTATAAAAGGCTTAAAATATGTCACCTTACATGCAATGAATATAAAAAAAAGACAGTTTACCTTTTCTAATTAATTTATGAACAGAAAAAAAATCCAATTGATTTGTTTCAGTAAAAAAATCATCTTGACACTTGAGTGCTTGTAATGATTTTCTGTAAGTACTGTGAACAGATTTTCTATAAACATCGGCTTTAATTGAGTCTAAGACATGACCACAAACCTATTTTTCACCTGAAGCCAAGACGGCTACTCTGAATTTCTGGGATGTCTGCCAGCGAGACACAGGTAGACTAAGTGTACGTAAATGAGTGTGTACTCGTCTCTTTTAAAGACAAGCTTACACACCCTGGCTCTGTATAATAGCTCCAGGATGTGCATTGCTTTGAATGTCTCCTCTCTCTGATCTGTCGACTAATTATAGAATTTTAAATAACCATGATGCTTGGTTATACCTGTAATCACGGTATCACATAGCCTGTAATTATTGACTTAATTGTTTACTTTTTACATGTTTGTTTGAAACTCCGTCAGTGTTATCGTGATCTAAAGGCATATCTTGCTCATCAGGGAACTGTGTAAACCAGCAAGTCCAGCATTGTTCCTGTTATATTTCAAACTGTCACTATAACTCAGTAACTGATCTGTGTGCACAGACATCGTAAAAACCCATCAACAAGACATTTTTCTCAAAATACTGTATGTTTTAAACACTTGAAATATAAGACATTGTATATATACTGACATGAGTGGTGTAGCAAGTGCCAAAGTAGAGTTCAAATATGATTAGCATTATTTACCAGTGCGTGATGTTTTACTATATTCATTTCAAAGAGTTTTATTCACCAGAAAGATATTTGTGGATGAACGTGTTTAAATGGCCAGACTAGTGCTTGACTGTTACCAGCATAGGAGCAACTGGCTATAAAGTCAGACTAACTGGAATGTCTCAAATATCTGATTTCAGGGCTTCCAGTTTGGAAACACATCAAGTGACTTAAAATACTGCACCAGCTCATCCGATAAATAAGTCGTATGACAATATTGTCATTGATATATCATGCTTCATAGTGGTACATGTTTTTTTTTTTTTTTTGTATTATTTCCACATTGCCCACCTCTACTGCTAAGACATAGCCAGTGTCTCTTTAGTTTGCCTTGTCACTTAATGGAAAAACTCTCCAAGAGTTGGTCATCTTGGCTGCATACCTAAATAATAGGTCTCCTTTTCTCTGAAAATTAATGGCAATAGCCAAGGCCTGAGACAGAACGGAAAGTGAAAGGTGCCACCTAGTGGCAAAAGCAGTAGTAACAGCAGTTTTGTTTACTGTTTCAACTCTAAAAACAATGGTTTTCCATGTTAAATGTTGTTTCCTATAATTTGTCATAATGTATCTAAAGTAGTTTATTAAAATGGCATTTTGGGCTTTGTAAGCATTATAATTAGTTGACTGTGTTGAAGCTCACTGAGAAGCGACAGAGCAATAGCTTATTAGTAAAGCTGTTGATGTAGTTAATCTATGTATGATTATAAAAATGGGAAGCAGTGTTTTTAACAGGGCCTGGTTTGAGTGACAGTAAATTAAATATCCTTTAACCACAATTGGAGGAATTTAACAGAGAGGCGGACAGAAGCTCAGTAGTAGAGGTCAGAGAAGAAGCAGAGGCAGTATCAGAAGGGGACTTCAAACATTTTAAGAGGAATATTCTGCTGGACAATCTCTCATTGCTTCAGGCCATTTCCACTTTGCTGATATTCGCAAGGGCAACACTCAGTCTTTGAAAGTCAGACTCAGACATGTGCAAGCCTATGAGTACGTCTGTGAGGGAAAAAAATAAAGAAAAAAACAGCATGTAAGCTCAAAGCTAGGGGCTGGATACCAGAGAACCACTCGAGAGGATCAGCCCTTTATGAATAAAGTACAGAAAAATGCTGTGACAAGCATCTACAAAGTACATAGCAAAACATGTGGATGTGAAAAAGAAACACACATCCTTTCACATGTACTTTCTCAGAACTAATATATCGATTGTGAAGAATATGATGAAGGCCTTGACTGTACCAGTATTAAGACCATAATTCACCCAAACTTATATTATCATGAAACACAGAAATATTAGTCATTTTAAAATCTGCTCAGACTTATTTGTCTTCTAAACGTGGTTAGTGCTCTGTAGCACTTCTCTGTTGAGATGAATCTAAGTCATTAATCCATAACTGTTTTTAGAGGGGAAACCAAGCTCCTGAAGAATAATAAAGCAAATCAGATTTTCCAGGGAGTCCACATCATCAGAGTTTTTTTTGCTCTGGAATAAAGGCAAGAAAAAGTTCACAAACTCTTGACCAGGAATGTTTTTAATGTGCCTGTTCTGTTCTCTGACCTCGAGAAATAAACAAATGATTTGTTAACATCTGAGTCATATCAAACTGAAACAAAAATCAGCAAAATATTGGCAGACATAAAAGTACTCCCAGCTTTGTATTGAGATATATAGCACTCTCATTTCTTTTACCATCCAGTTAAATGTGGCACTGAGTAGGTACATAGTACAGCCCTGATTAAACCTTTTTGTCTTCATTGGTAAAGGTTTACAAAAAATAACACCTCAGCAGATATGTTTGCTTTTGCTATAGAAACTTTAAAAACACAAAATAAATATTTGTGTATACAGTGTATCGGCAACTTTAAATAAAAAAAAAAAAAAGGTAACAAATCAATGTACCAAGAACACCAATGTGCAGGTTGCTTATGAACTGTATAGTTAATGAGCAAGCTCACTGGTGATTATCAGAGGGCCAAGAAAAGCTAAGACATAACACTGGAGAAAAGTGCAATTTCATTGAAATGCATCAGATTCTTTATCTGTGAGTCTTTTTTTATTAAGACAATATAAATGAGAATGTGTTTCATTATATAACAAGGCAAGTCACAGCTTTGTCATTGGTATGTGCAGGTTATTCCAAGGCCCCATCCAGAGTTCTTCCTCATCAGACTGTGTGCGGTCACTGTGTGACCCCAGCGGGTCCCTCACCTCCTCATTGTCCACTGTGGACTCTTGCTCGTCGACATTCTGGTGTCTTTCACATTCTCCTTTTGCACTCTTGGAGGCTATGCTCTCAGGGCCCGTGGTGCTGGAGGCCAAGGACCCACTGGAGGGCCTGGTATTAGTGTTCTGCTCGCCCCCGGCTGCACCCATAGCAACTGGGCTGTTGAGAGGAACTCTCTCCTCTAGAGTCGCAGCCAGTTTGTCCAGTTTCTTGAAGTGCTTCCCCAGCCGGACAGGTGAGCTGAATTTGATGTTGTTAGTGTGGGCTGCTCGCCGTGTCCGGATGATGGAGCCATTCTGGGCCAAGTAGATGCTCCCGTTGTTGTTACTGTGGCTGTTAACGTTCATGTTGGACAGACGGTTGCGGTGAGCCTCCGGGGCACTGTCATCTCCCGTTGAACTGGTGTCATAGTCTCGATCCACCACCAATTTGATTCTCTTCTTTCTGGCATACTGGGGTAGGAATAACACACATACATGCAATAAGCTGAAAGTAAATGTGTGGGACAGTATTAAGTTCAACTATCTGTAATTTGCAGCTGATTTGTGTGTGACAAAATGTCAAATACAACATTTTTAGTACATCAGAATCATTAATAAAAATATCCTGAATGCACAAGGGGGATAAATGTGATTAGAAGAACTATTTACACACTACAAGAATAAAGAAAAAAGTAAACTATGTATCAAGTCTTTTTAGACATTTACATTTGAAAACATTTCTAGAATGAATTTTATTTTGGACATATTTCACTGAATTTTTTATTTGATTCAGGTAAATGTATAATGTGCATAAATGCACATTCACACTCTTACTGGATCTGAATGTAAAATATAAATTTTTTCAGGAATAGATTAACTTTTTGCTTGATACATCAGCACCATTCCAGAGCACACAAGAACTTCAATCATTCCAAGAAGACTGACCATGTCACAATGGTCATGAGATGTAATGGGCTTTCTGAATAAATGCCATTAGTAGTACCACAGCCAAGTGATTTTAGAAGCTTTAGTTCAAATTCAGAAAACATCACATGACTGAGCTAAATTTTCACTGTAAATAGTTTACCCAGCAAGCTGCCCAGCAGAGATTTTGTTCAGAAAGTTATACCAGTGATGCTTCTCAAAAATTAGTTTTTGATGACCATGATTTATTTTCTCTTGAAGCTGATTTTTGCACATATATTATCTAATTATCAGAATATTTTACTCACTTTTTCTTCCCTTGTTAATGAGCAAAACCTTTGTTGGGCAGATTTTACTGGGAAATGGAAAACAAGGCATTCTGATAAGAAAGCATGCAGTTAGAAAAGTCAGAAATTCAGAGAAAAAAGTTCTGGGAGACATCACAGCAATCCACCAAAGCCACCAGAATGTCCAAACAGTACAGATTCATGCTTACTCAGCAGGTAGTTACAGACTCATCTGTATCCGAATCGGCTTCCTCTTCCTCTTGATCCTCTTCTGGACTACTATCCGGAGTTCTTGATGTAATGTCTTCTTCATCTTCAACTATAGGTGATAGGTTAGTGCTCTTTGTGTTTGCTTCCACAATGCTGCTGCCCTCAGAGGAACTGCTCTTGCTATGACTTTTAGAGCCTTGATATCTCTTAGAACCAACTGAGTACTTCATAGTAGATGCAAACACTTTCTCATTCTCTTTATTCTCATAGTCACTCTCTTTTTGAATAGTATATTTAGATGTTCTGGACCTGTAACTTTCACTTGTAGAGTTGGAGTCTGATGAATAGCCAAGCTCTTCAACTGATGTGCTTGACCCACTGACTTCACAAAGACTCAGTGAGGTCGTCCTGCTGGAATTGGCTAAAGTGGATCCAACTGTGGATGGCGGGTCTGCTTCAGAATCATCAGACATCCCCATTGATGTGTTTTCCCTTTTCTCTGGTGTGGGCTCAGTCTCTTTCTCTGACTCAGACTGCTCCTCAGTCTCTGATTCTTGTTCAGTGTCTGACTCGTTCTCACTGTTAGAGTCTGTCCCAGTTTCTGACTCTTTCTCAGTTTCTGTCTCTGTCTCAGACTCTTGATCTGTATCCAACAACTCCGCTGCCTTTGACTCAATTTCAGAGTCACCTTGCTCAGCCTTTGAATGGCTCTCTCTGTCATAGTCCTCAGAAATTCCTTCTTCCTCATCTGAATCAAAGCTACTCATATAAGCTACTTCTTGATGACTGTTTGAGTAATTATTCGTGGTGGATATGGCACTGACTGTGTAGGGTTCCTGAACAGCAGCTCCTTTGAAAAATTCGCCCTTGTGCCCAGTCTCTTGGGAGTCTCTGGGAAAACTCTGCGACGACTCCTCCAAATCACTAGTTGCCTGGGAAACAGAGGCCTTACCCTCACTTGAGCTTTCTGTGGTTTTGCTAGTACTGCTTTGAGATTTCCTGCGAGTGTGTGGCTTTTTTGAGATGTTCATCCGACTCAAAATTTTCCCCAGTTGGGTTTTTGCTGAAGTTTTCCCTTCTTTATGTTGGAAGTAGCTTCCATCAATAACCATACCACTGTCCGAGCTATCGGAACTGTGGCCTTGAGTCAGTTTAGGGGTGCCCGGACTTTCTGCCGTGTCCTTGGAGAGCATCATTGGAAATATTCTGGCTTTCTTCCATGGAGCATGGCGAGGCGCTGGTGGACCAGAGGCTTTGCCTGTGGAAAGCAGTTTGCTGAGTTTCATCACTGCTTTGAGTTTGGTCATAGCCTTTGAGCTGTGAAGGGATGTAGCGCCCTCTGCTGGCTGAGTCTGAGACTTCTCTGGCCTGGGTGGCTGATCTTTTAGAACCAGATTAGGAGGTCTTTGAGGACTTAGACCTGGAGGTGGGCCTGGCCTTCTACCATGCCTGGCAACCTGTTATGGTCCATGTCATGTATATCAATTTGTCATTTCACTTTAATAATCGTTTTCTGATTCAAGTGGACAAACAGTATGATTTATAATACACTTAATCTGCAGTTCTCAATGATGACATGTTTATGGATAGAATAAGATGAAAAAAAGGTAAATTACCTCTCCTTCTGATTCATGAGGACTGTAATAATAGCTGCCATCATCCTCCACGATCACCTCCCCGTATTCATCATATGTTCCAGCTGGAGATATCAGCTTCCTGCGACTGCCATATTGAGGCAAGTCATACCTGAAAGACAAAAATGCAGTTATATATAGTATATAGACATATTAAAAGCACACATTCACAGTGGCAGTGTCAAACACACCTGCTGGCAGGCACAGAAAATAATAATGTAGTATTTTTATCACCCTCCAGACACTGCAGCCCTTGACATTTAAAGGGCTAATTTGCAGACACGGCACAATAACATTAAACAGCTAATGCCTTAGCGAGAGCCACATCTCCAGATTCTGGTTATTATATTGGTTGGTTATGATCTCTATTTAATTTAGAGCCTTTTTTTCTCACTTATCTTCCTGCCCCAGAGATATTCACTGGTGCTTGGGTCAAACAAGTACTCACGATGCCTGTGTAACAATGCGTAAGAAAAGCCACAGCGGGCTCTGATTAAGAGCTCTGAGCTCTGAGTACCCCTGCGGAGGATCAGGCTGTCTAAACTCAAAATCAGTTCAGATTAGTGGAGAGATGGTCACGTCATTGGAGAAACAGATAGGGTTTATCATCGGTAATGACAACCACGAGCCAGCAGGGGCACTGTGAATTCAGTCTCCAGAGAGAAGTCTTCACAGTCTTAATGTGAAGGGCATGAGGATTCTTTTTAAGGAATGAGGTGTTACAGACCACAGCCAATTTTGAACAAAGACCACAATTACAGACAAAAATAAAAGCACAAAGGAAGTAGTCTTCACATTAGTCTTCACAATTAAATTAAATAAAGGTAGATATTTTATATCCATTACATGTATAATGACATATTTCAAGTCTTTTTTGTTTTGATATTGATACTGTTTAAATAATAATTTGCTCAAACTCAAATTAAAAACAATGAAACCTCAGTTTTCATCATTAATCTGTTCTAAATCTGTTCCTGATGATAACCAAAAAGAAGGATAATTGAAACAATATTTCCCATAAGAAATTATGTAAATCCAATTAATCCATTCCAGACACTCCAAAATGACAAAAAATACATTTTCTATAGAATAACTATAGTTTTACATACAGAAAACGATGAGAAATAGAAACAAAAGACTAATGAAATCTATAACTGAACAATTAACATTATTTGGGTTTAAAACCCAATTTAGAATGTGCCAGCGTGGTGCAGCCGACAGCCTTTGTTTTGTACATCCGTTTTCTGGGTTCTTTGCCGCTAATTGTTTTCGCACCTGTTTTCACGCAGGCGGTGGCTCTGCCTGCCATCACTTTAGTGCAATGTGTTATAGTTTATTTTGAGTGTGAAACAAGAAACAAAACCAGAATGAATGACAAAGGTGTGGGTGGATGCTGGGTGGATGCTTTGAGTCATGTGGGCAAGCTCACGAAAACTGGGTGGATGAATGATGAACTGGGACAAAAGTCGATGATAACCGGATTGTATGATAACTAGGGCAAGCAATAACCAAGTACACTATATTCTAATAATCGGAGATTCTGGATTTCTGATTTTCCTGAGCTATAAGCCAAACTAATCAACATTAAAACAAAATTAAAATGCTTAATATATGTCACTTTATATATAATGAAAATAAAATAATTATAAAGCTATAAATATATAAAGCTTTTTTAATTCAATTCAACTTTTCCATTATATTAAAATGTTCTGAGATGCAGTAGTATGTCATGCTTTCTCTTCTACAGTGAGACACCATATGGACAGTTCTCACTGTGCATGGCTCAGTGAGTCATTAGCATGGCTACTATAATAGAAGAAGATGCCAGTGGCAGCCTGCTGTGCCTGATGTATAAAGACAGCTCTCGTAATTCCTGGGTGAAATGGAGCAGGCTTAACAATAATACCAGCTTATGCATTCCAAGTACCAGTCCAGGAGCACTTCAGATTGTCTTGTAACTGCTGCGATGAAGCGTATATACCATAACGCTTGAAAGAGTTGCAGGAGGTAAAAATGAATGTTTGGCTGTGAAAATGAATGTTTGAATGGGACAGGGTTGGGGTATGGCCTGAGCGTGATGAACACACTCACCCGTGGTCATAATTATAGTAATCCTGTGCATAATAGTCCTGGCCAGGGTCGATGCCAGACTCCATAGACAGTTCCTGTGGCAGAGCAAGAGTCATTACTCAGGGACGAATACAGTAAAGTTAAGAGCACTTTATGGAATCTGAAAGCTATTTTTTTTTTCAGAGGAATGGGAAGTTATGAGCATTTTCTAAATGGTGTTGGTGGCCAAAAATACCTCTGGCTGATATGTATGTCATACAACAGTTCATGTTTATGTTTTTAGAAATTAAATTATGCCATTTCATAATACATATTAGTATGGAAGCACTAAGAGGACAGGATTTCACATATTTTTTACTCTGTTTTACAATGGTAATGGTTAATTTAACTTATTTTATAAAGATATGAATGAGTTTTATGAAGTTTTGTTTTTGTTTCCTTGAGAAGATTTTATGTTTGAGAAATTATTTTTTTCATTATAATGACAATGTGTTATTAATAAAACAAAACTGGAGTTTTAAACACTCTTAAAAATATGATTTTTAGTAGTTCTTTAGTAAATGGTTCTATATTGAACTATGATCACTTAAAGAATCCTTCTTGTGAATAAAGGGTTCTTTACATGGCAAAACCTTTTTCAGATTTCAGATTTTTCAGATTTTGAAAATGGTTTTTTATAGCCCCCAAAAAGGTTCTGCTGTAGTTACAATGTCAAGCTTCAGAATCAGAATCAGAATCAATTTTATTGTCAGTGCACAGGTACAAGTACAAGTACAGCGAAATTATCATCAGTCAGAAGAGAAACAGTGGAACACAATGGGGAGGGAGGGGAGGTGATAAAAAAATAAAACCCCCCTCAACCCCCGTACTGTGCTCTAAGTCGGGCGCAGTACGGGGGCCCAGGTGGGAAAAGAAAAACATCACCTGTTTTTACGCCTAAAGCACAATGACAAGACATAGCAAATGGTGAGGGAGGGGCTGGGAGGGTAGGTGGGGGGGGTAGAGACAGGCCAGCAGCGGCAGATGAGTCCGGCAGCGCTTTCAGAGCGCTCTCGGAACAGAGTCGTCATGCCCCCGCCCGGGAATGAGCCATCAGAAGCGGTTGGTGATGGGTTGGGGTAGCTCTAGGGCGGGGCAGGAGACAACAGGTTATTTGCCCTTCTGCAGTCAGAGAGTCTGTGTTTCTCAGTCTGCATGATGACACGCGATGAACACAGCAGCTGTGTAGCCTTGAACAGCTTCCAGGTGCCCAAACAGTTGCCTTCCTTATCAGGAACACGATAAGGTGACAGACCCTAGCAACATTTAGCAATCCTGCGGGAGAATTCTTCAGCCGGGCAGTCAAGGCCGAATAAGGAAAAATAAAGTTTAGTGCGTGCAGACCTGAATTTGCATGGTCACCCTTGGTTAAAGGATCTCCAAATGTCCAGCACTTCACAGAACACCATCTCATCAGGATGTTATCCAGCCAGGTGTTAATCACAGTCAATGTCCGTTCTTCCCCACAGGTCGAATCAAAGTTGGGTGCCTCATAGGCCCGGATAAGCAACCCAACACATTAATTTCTCAGTAAACGAAGATATTGCTTTGTGCCAATTCAGCAAAATTCCGTACCAGTATTCCAAATAGTGCGTCCTCTTCCTCATCCACATGGAGAGTGTCGCTAGACCCACGTAGTCCATTCCATGTCCAGCCACAAACAATCCATCAGGACAGGCAGGCTCTCCCTAGCCCAAACTCCTCATAGAGGACCAGTGACAATATTTTTGGAGTCCACTTGATCCAGTCCAATCCATGGGTTTGCAGGTCAGTGCTGAGTGAAGCCAGGCAGACAGAACAAAGAAGCAAGCAGGGTAGGCATAGTGAGGAGAGAGAAGGAATGCGACCGCCTCCGACGAGAGCCAGACAAGAAGACAAGAATAGAGGAACCCTTTTTGGTGCTATATAGAACCTTTTTCAAAAGGTTTCTATATACTGTAGAACCATCTACAGCACATTCCTCATATATCTGAAGAACCATTTCACCATGTAAATAACTTGTTGGGTTCTTTGAGTTTTCATTGTCCTTTACAGAGCCATTTTCTTTACTAAAGTACCCCTGAAGAACCATCTCTTTTAACAGTGTAGTTTGTAGTGATATCAGAAGAGAAGGAGTACATTAACTAGTGTGGTCAGTTTTTCTTTAATCAAGGCCTGACACAAGCTGAAATAACTGTGTTTAACATGAGGAAATAGACATGTAAGTATGACTTTGGTTAAACATCCACCATTCACTGAAATGGCCATACAACTACATTTCAGTTGCTTTGATCAAAAAGTGCCATTTAGAGATTAGTGTGTAACATTTTTCTTGCAGTGAGATATGCTGTAGGTAGGTCAAAACAACACAGCACTTGAGGTAGGAGGTCACAGTGGACAAATGACCGGCTCAAAGCACTTCTAGGTATTGGTAGGACAAAGAGGCACTTCTAGTGTTAATGTTGCCTCAAATAGATGATGGAATTGTTTGGTCTTGATAGCAATTTCCAAGTCCCTTCACCTCCCCCTGAGCCAGAGTCCAAACAAGGTCAAGACTGACACTGCTTGTGTATGGTCTCGAGACCAGTCTTGAGGACTACAACACTACACTGAACTGATATTTGTTAGTATTATGGACTATTAGAAATTAACATTTTAAAATGTGTTTATTCATCATTTAAATGTGTGCATTTTGTTTGCCATTTACTTAAAATGTGTACAGCATCATTTTTTCAAATTCATATTTACATAATATGATAAACTCGGAACGTATATCTGATGGACTGATTATTAGAAATGACTATTTCATAATGTGGTGAATTTTATTTGTAAAGGGGCTTTTTCAGGTCTTCTTGAGCTGTGGCTCTTACCGGTAAGTAGCCACACACACAAATCTTTTTCATCGTGTGTCAGGTCTTGATTAAAGAAAAATGGATGACACTGGTCAGTGTTCCTGCTCCTGTGATATCACTATGAATATTGTATAAAACTCAATTTTATGTTGTTATATCAATAAAATACATATCAGTTTGTTATGGGATTATAATGAAATAATCTGATATTTCTCAAAAGTATGTGATAAATAGTTAATTATCTTGAGAAAACAATTAAAGTGAACTTGTTAAGACAGAATAAAAACAAAACATGCAAAACCATGGCCTTTTCCATAGGTTGCTGTAACAACTGAATACACTTTGAGAACCTTGCTAAAGTGATAAATTACAGCTTTGATCATCTTTTTACAAGAGAGAAGTACCTCTGGTCTTAGAAGCGAGGGCCGAAGCAACTGTTGTTGCTACAGATGTGCCATGAAGGAATCAGAGCAGAAATAAGAGGAAAGAAGGAAACATTACACTTCACTAACAGGTGAAAAGACAAAGAAAATGTAGAAGCTTAAAAATGAGAATATGCTGAAAAAGTTCATTCAAAAAGTGATTAAAAAACCCCTGATATTTTACATTCATTACATGTAAAGTGACATTTCAAGCTTTTTTGGTTTGTGTTGATACTGTTTGCATAGTAATTTACTCAAAACTTCAAATGAAATAATAAACTGATTTACATGAGTTAAAAGCCGTACTGATGGACAGCAAAATAAAATAAAACATCACGTATGTGTAATAAATGTAAAATATGACAGTTTACCTTTATAATTAAATTATGAACTTTTTCCACATTATTCTAATTTTTTGATGAGTCACTTTAGAAGCCTGGAATTATTCAGTCAAGGATGATGCTGAAAGAGACGTCTGCATATGCATACATAAGTAAATTATATACCAAAACATATTGCTGTTGTAATTCAAATACCTAAAATGTCCTAAAGCAAAGCGTCTTGTTAACTTTTTAAAAAGTCCAACATGGACAGATTGAATTGTCAGCAGTTTAAACAGGAAAAATCAACAAATCCTGTTGCTGACAGTGTGTGCCTTCAAAATCATTCCATCAGTCTGCATCAACTGATAAAAATGGTCCACAACTCTGAAGATGGGACATAATGTAATATTTTAATGCAATTTAATTCAAAGGAATAAAAATACATACCTCTTGATGTCCATACCCTCTCCTGCGAGGAGATAACAGCACATCAGATTATCAGGGAAAACCACTTCAATGCATTGCCTGAAAACCATTTTCTGTAGCTACAACAGAAAGCTTATCTTTCAAGTGGTCTCCAACTTCATACAGATTTAAATTCATGAGATTGAGAACAGTTATGAAACATGTTTCCCTACGTGGATGAGTTTATTAAGCCTGCTTTTTCCAAATCTGATTCCCAATGTTCCGTGGGTGTATGTGTGAATGGAAAAGAAAACTAGACTCATGTAAAAGAGATGAACATATGTAGGTAGTGCTAAAGAGACAAAATGTAAAGGGACTGTGGTAAGTACGAAGACATTACATTTAAAAAGTAAAATCTCTTGCTACACATTCAAACTCCATTTGCAGGGTGCAGATTATAATTGTTGTGCTTGTCTGGCCTAGTGTACATTAAACTGAAACTATTTAAGCCTTTTCTAGTCCAGTTTATGGCCAAATGCAGGTTTTAGCTACCCTGCTGACAAAGTGGTATTCATTGTGTTTGTATAGCCTGTAGGTTTAAACCTGAGGTCTTTGAAATACCACTTCAGACCAAAAATGAACAACATACCTGCCAAATCAGAGACAGAGCTATGCACAGTGATGTGGCTCAGAAAGGACACAATGCATTTAAAGCCCTATTCAGCCTGGATTAAATGTACATGAGGTCCTTGGGTATTCATTTACAGGAGCTCTGCTGTGTTTTTTTGTGAAAATTACAGGCTGAATTACCTACTGTTTTTTTTTAGCTAACTCAGAGCTAGTCTGGTCATTTTAGTCCTGTCCAGATTCAAACTTCAGTGTTTTTCCAGGCAGACGCCATCTCGCATTGGATAGTAAACATTTTTTGGCTGCTGCTACTAGCTGTATTTAGTCACTTGATGCATGGATCCATCAAAAACCTTCACAAATCACAAACCAAAAAAATAATGATCTAGTTAATCTTCATTATCTAGTTTTGTACAGTAAAATGCTTTCAGTGTTGATTCATCAGCTAGTGTCTTTGCTCAATGGCTGAGCAGAGCGCCTCATAGGCAAGGCTAGTGTTTAAAGATGTAAAGATATGACCACAGTACTGAATTGTTTTACGTAGTTGTTTTTCTGAAAAACAGTGCATTAGTGTGTATTAAGAAGATTAACAATATAAGAACTACAATTTTGCAATTAAGCTCCTTAAGGAGCCCATTCATTTTGAACATCATCAACAGCACCTCTAGAGTTTGACCAACTAGGAAAACAAGTTGCAGTTCTCCTAAATATAAAGCTTTTCTGATACAACCCCCCAGAAACTCAGTTGTCCTGTAGTAATAGTTTTAACTCTGAGGAGGCCTGTAAAATGTAAAAAAAAACAGATGTCCACCTGATGAACTAATTCAATCCAATTAGGGCTTATTATGATTGTGCAAGAAGAGTTCTAACACTGAGAACACACATGTACTTATATACAGTATGATGACCTCAACAAGAAAGAGATCAGCACACAAAGACAAGGAACAACACACCTAAATGCTGAAGTCTGGATAGAATGAAAGGGGGCAATAAGAGACAGAGAGCAGCATCTCTCTCAATCTGTGAGGCCACTTTACACAAAGCGTGGCAAATTAGAATTCCGTTCGGGCAGCTGATCACTGGGTGCAAATTACCGCAATTGTTCTCCGATGAGAAAGTAATGAGGAATTCAAATGAAGATTTATCGCTAAACAATAATCCGTGACTTTCAGGGAACTTCTCCCTGGGAGTTCTCTTTCTGGTCACGCCTCATGTTTGGATGAGGTGCATGTTTGTGAGCATCCGAAAGTGTCTCTGGCTTAGACCCCATATCTGTGTATGGGCAGCAACATAAATCATCTCCATTAGGTCACAAGAGGCAATTTCCCCTGCTAGGCTTTTGGGTCTGCCTCGAGGAAGTCAGTCATCACTGTTAATGTCTGGCTATCAAATCAAGCTATCCAGCACTGCTTCTGGCCATACTCGAAATGTCCACACAGGAATACTGATCTTACAGATGGTCCTTTGTAGTGTTGGAAAAGGGTACATCACAATTGTGTGCCATACAGTAATGGCATAACTTTATTATAAAAAGATGCTTCCAAAAGCTAGCTTCTGCTCACTTTGGTTTATGCAGTGCAATCAACTCTGAAACAGATGGCTAAACAAATCCCAAGTCAAGTCATAGCTACTTTAGTTTGATTGTCTTGATGCCAGGCCATACTAGATACCCTTAATGCCACATCTTATGAATGTAATAGTTTGTTCTTGTACTGCCAATACATCACAAGAGCACTCCTAGCAATCAGATATAGTGTAACAGAGTTCTGGATAAAAAATCAGTAATCAGTAAAGTAACACCTTGGGAGGACTGAATTAACCTCAAAATAAGAACATAATATTATAGAAGAAAAAAAAAAGGCATACAACACAGTCAATGTTTGCCTCCCGTCCCACACCCTTTTCCAAATTGCATCCTTCTAAAATATTCTACAATAAAAATTTAAGCAATTTCAAAGTTATGCTGGATGATATTTGTGTACTGACAGGAGCCAACAATAACTGGCTGTAATGATGCTAGACCAATTCTTTAATAGAGTGCTGATTAAAGTCAGGATTAACGTGCAGTTGAAAGGGGCTACAAGGCCAGATTCACACTTGCAAAGGCTTGTAATTAAATCCACCAACATTCAGCCCCGTCCCCCTGATTTGTACCTGTAATTGCTGAGATGTGCAGAGTCTCTGACATGGGTTCAGTTCATTTCAGTCTCTCTAAAATGTTTCTTCTCTGAACAAATGTCTATTGGGAGCCAAGTCCTTTCTGTAAGGGAGCCACAATGTTCTGTAATGGGTGCACTTGAGAAATAAATGAAATGGAGGGCAGGGTATTGTGAATGTCATCATCTGAAATACAGCTTCAGCCAACGGTAGCCTCTCTTTCCTTCAAACTGGTGGAACAGTTTTCTACATTTTCTTTCTTGGCATCAAAGTAGAGTGTGTGTGAAGGTTTTTCCGGCCTGTATGTGAGCCATATGACTTTGTGTTGAAGGCCTTTACATAATGCATGAGGCTGCAAACCTGTTCAGACTGAGCTAACACAAAAGGGAAAGTGAGAGGAAGAGAACGAGACAGAGGGTAGGAGAAGGGTTTGAGAAGAGAGCATGCAGTGTACGCAGTGAATAGCTTTATGGAGGACATTTATTCAACACAGCAAGACTATAGCTTAATTTTGAGGAGCACAAGAATAAGAAAAGTCCAATAGATGATAAAATAATTTTTCTGTTATAAAATTGCCTTGGAAAAGTAAATGATATGCAAGTTAGCAACTGAATCATTCAGCTTTCAAGCACAGTCAATAATCTAATTGCCTAATTAACTCTAAATAATAATAAAAAAACAACACTAAGAACTGATTCTGAACTGGTTAAATATAGTACTTCAAAAACCAATGACAAGACAGGACATGTGAATGGGCGCAATATGAAAACAGTGATAAAAATTAATTGAGTAAAAATTCTAACAGATATGAAGATATCAAATAAGTCACTGAGAAATGAGAGAGAGAATGAGGAAAACATGACTGAGAGTGTCACAGGATAGTGGACTGAGAGGGGAAACGTTTCTCCAGCTCTTCCACTATAGACTCCATGTTTGGGTTGTTCTGCTTCTCTTCCTCCTGCACCAGATCCTCCTCCGGCTCACCTGTCTCCGACTCCACGGACACCTGTGACTTTGGTGCCATCTTTAGTTGTCTTTGCTTTTTGTCTATTTGACTGTACATATTGGCAACTGATTTTTCTATGTCTGCTATGTTTTGGATGTTCTTAAGGATCCCCTTGAGTTCTTTCTTGGGTGGTTCTGGCTCAGCTGGGATCGGGGGTGGAGGGGGGCGTAAAGACACTGGGCGAAGGGATGACACTGGAGGCAAAGGAGGAAGGACAAATGGGGGGGCTGATTTAGAGGTAGAAGGAGAGGAAGGAGGAGGGAGTGGTGGAGGAGGTGGTGGGGTGGGGTGAGGTACTGAAGGAGGAGAGTGAGAAGGGGGACTGGGTGGGGGAGAGGTGGGAGATGGAGAGGTGGGAGGAGGAGTTGATGGTGGTGGAGGTGCAGGTACGTCTGGAGGGTCTGGGATGATCTCCACATTAACCTCATAAGCCTCTTCCCCAAGGTATGCGGACAGGCTGCCATACTTGCGCAAGCCTGGAGGGGTAGGCTTGTGACTTGGGGGTGGTGTACCATCACTCTGAGTGATTATAATGGCTGGAGGCCCACCATCTTTCCCTAATGCTAAGGCAATGGATGGTGGGACCTCAGATGCAGAAAGAAAGTACTCTGAAGACAGGGAACCTCGGGACTCACACCCTTGCTTCTGCCTCATCTCATGCAGGGCCTGCTGTTCAAACTGCCGTGCCTGCTCCTTGACCGTCAGTTTGGGCTCAGGTCCCTCATCTGCTAAGCCATCGTAGGCTTCCAGCCGTTCCTTGCTGTCTTTCAGCTCCATTTTTAGCAGATGAAGCTCCCACTGTACAGGGTCCATCACCACTTGCCGACTCCGTAGACCCTCAGTGGCCTCACGCTTGCAAAGCCTGGATGGCAAAGTCCATGAATGTCCTGATCGACTGGACGGGAAGCGCAAGCTTTTCAGACCTATGATGCCAGGCGAGTGGAAACCCAACAAATCTCTGCGCCACTGGGACTTTCCCAGGTGCCCTGGGCTGCCGATAATTGCGTCATCATTATACAGTGGGTTGGTGGTTGTCAGAGGGTTCTCATCAGACAGGAATGTAATGTTGCTTTCTGATCGGGGAAGGTTGTTGAGCAGGATGCCGTTAGCTGTAGACTGCTTATGTGCCGCAATGGCTCGGGAAGCAAATGAACTGATGAGTCGTTGACGATCGCCCTCCTCCAGGACACACCTTTTAGTCCTGTTTTCACCACAATGGCACAGGAAAACAGAGAGAGTTTTTTGAAGAGAGAAAAAGACTGGCAAAGAGGGAGGGAAGGAAGCCAGCTACGCAGCTAAAGAGCGGCCATACTAACCACAAGTACTGCACATTTGTAATGTGCAATACAGTACATGAGGGAAAAATCAAGGAAAGTGATGAACTGACATCACACTAATTTAGCTTTCAAATTCTATCAAAGCAGAACTAAATCTACATGGGCTAAAAAATAGTTAGTTGCATGTAAGCAAAGATGCATCTCCTAATTAGAATACTATGTGCCAGACTACAAGGGCCAATATCTACCTTTCATATAGCAGCTCTAGGGAGCACCCACAGCACTTTAGGCAGCTAACAGTAGCAAATAATTAACAACAAGGTGTACTTACTTAGGCCTGAAATCCAACATAGGAAAGAAATGGCAGAAAGAAAAGAAAGTATGAAACTGAAATGCTGTTCACAAAAGAACAGCCTGAGGATAATGGTGATGATGAAGATGGTATGCCTGTGGCACTGCAATATATATTTGGTATAAACAAGACCATAAAAAAGAAATGGAGGTTCCAGAGACACTGGTAAGCTTTGCAGACCACTGATTTTAGGCTTGTGTTTGCAGTATGTGCTGCAATAGCGACGTAAATGGTCTATCTTCTGAGAAGACTATTGATTTTTCTTTATGCTTTTGCTCCCTGCCAGTATCAAATTAGGTTACACAGTCCAAAGGCCTATTGGTTTTGGTGTAAGACAGTGGCATAAAATAAACAAAATTCAGTTACAGGTAGAGAAAGGGTTAAAGCCTAACTTCCATTCAAGATCAGAACCTTATCACATCAAAATAATAAAAAAACACTTAGGCATTTCTATCCATTAATAGTCCTAATTACAGCCAAGTACCACCCTGCCCCAGAGCCACTCAGCGGCTCATCAACAAAATTAATTATACTTAATAACGGCTATTTTCATTTCAGTTATTTGCATTTCAATTTCCCTAAACTGACATTCATTTCACACCATTTTTTGAGATACCAATCAGGGTGTTTTAAGTTGCTCATCATGTTAAACACTGATATTTAATTTTAATTTAATTGAAATTTTAATCTTTAAACACATAGATGGTTTTCTTTGAATATAAAATTGCATTATGTTAATAAAGGCCCATCTCCAAGTCACTTACCTGTGCGTAACTGTGGTGAAGTAGCACACAGTATTATTATTTAAGAGCGTGTTTGACAATTGGGCTCCATTAAAGTGTTTAGAACATTGCATTATCTGAATTTAAAGTCTTATGGTGAAAGACAAATGTTAACACTATTACAAGACACTGCACATGCTAACTGCAAAGTGCTTTTAGGAACATGTTAAACAAAATGTAGACTATGTAATATAGGTCTAACAGCAGATTTAGACAAAAAAGCTACCCAACCTGTTCATATTTGCTGATAAACATTGTTCTGTGTAATATTACAGAGCAGGTGTTTAACAGCTCTGGAAAGTGTCATCAATTCTCGAGGTACCAGTTAATTTCATGAAAAACTTACATGGTGCCGTCGCCAAGTTCCTCATACAGATTGCTGGTTGTGACACCACCGGGTTTGCCAGCTGGGAGAGCCATTTGGATCCTGGCAGTTTTGGCACACTCTGCTTGTCGCCTTTAGTTGATGGATTCAACAAGTTGCACAAAGTTATGGCACTGGCTTATCTTCATACTGGGGCCAATACATTATACATGCACTTATAAATAAATAACTCAAGCTTCAGCCCCAGTCTGATAAAACCTTTTCCATGAGCACATATCTTATTTATCATCTTAGAGAGCAATATTTAGAAGACGGACAGATGATTTTGCAATTCTGAATGGATGCAATACTGTCTGTAATTGCTTTCAACAAGTTAGCTTCAATTGTTATGATAAAGTAATATCTAATATTGTTGTGTAGTCATGCACAGTTCAGTACTTACTCTTTAAATCTGCAGATAATGCATTTTGGGAAAGAAAGAAACAGAAAATTAATTAAAAAAAATCATCCAAGTCATAAACACATGCTCTTTGCACTTTGTGAGATGTTATTTCAAAGGGAAACAAATAACTGCTATATATTTTAGTGACAGCTGCAGTAGACCTCTGGTGAATTTCTCTATTTCTGCATGCATCACACATGACTCCTTCATAAAGAGATGACTCGTAGAGGAGGACCCTTATCTAATCTGTTCCAATCTTGCTCTCCTGCTCTGTCTGATCATTGCCCCCATCGTTCACATTCTCTGTAGAGAATAAATCTACACTTTACTGCAACAGTCGGCCTCTCGGGTTTGTCTTCAGTGGTAGTAATTAATCAGGTTTCATGCTGAATAAACAGAAGACCATGCTGTCTCTTGAAAATGTTACCATGGTGAATTAGGGAGAAAGTAGCCTACATGTCTGGCATTAAAGATTCTCTTGAAGTCTCACCTGAAGTTAGTATCATCGTTTGGAAAATATAGCGGAATATTACTAACTGTGTAACCTGCAACTAATTGTTCACTAAGGGCTAATATTATGCAGGCATTGAGCAAAATTCCTTATATGTTAAAGATGTCACAAATGCATCTTTTATTTGTAAACAATGTAGTCATTTTATGTTATGCAGTTATTTAGGAGTTGTTACAGTCCATTGTCAACGCCACAGTAATATCATCTGCCTTGTGCAGGGGTTTGCTTAATATTTTTTCAACAGGCCCTCTACAACAGGGGCAAAGGCCATTTTATTATGAAGTGATATTGACTTATACAGAACAAAATTTGTCACAATCTGTCATAAATCTGTCATAACATTCATCTTTTCATTTTCAATACTTGTAGTATTACTAGTAGTATTTGTAGTAGTACTTGTGTTATTTGTGGTATTCAACAGATATATTTAGGCAAACTAATAACTCAGTTAATGTTTAATATTTATAATGTTATAAACTTGTTATAAAATGTAATTTTATCTGCTTATCTCCTAAAAATTGAATTTAATAAATAATTCACTGGCATGCTAAACAGAATGCTTGAATGCCCACTTGTGGGGCACTGGCCTAGCGGGTACTCACTGCCGATAGGTTACGATGACAATGAGGATAGCTGGGATGCAGCAGACGATGATGATAATGGCCAGGGCCAGTAGGGCTCCTTCTGTGTACCCCACCGACTGCACAGCCTTCTTTACATTCTGCACCACGTCAGGTGTGCGAATCTCTAGAATTCTGCCCCCTCTGCCTAGGTATGGTTGAAACTCCTTGTTGATGTCCAGTAACTTCCCATCCAGAAACCTGGTAGAGCAAGAAAAGGGAACTATATTGATCTATAATCTTGTTCATGCAGAGTATTTTTTTTTTTGAGTAGTGAAACGTGTTTGTAGTTACTATGATATAGTAAAATACACATCACAGCATCGTACCAGTATTTATTTTTTTACTTCTTTACCCTACAGGAAGGTATATCCTGTTAGGTAGCTTCAGAAGAATGTGTCTGTCATGACTTTGAGACTATTTCTCATAGAGACCACTAGCTCAAAGACTATTACGCTATAGCAGGGTTAGATTCAGAGACAGAAAATAACTGTTACAAGTGAGACTCTTGTTAAGGATCAAGTCAAAACATCACTTTGCCTAAAAATTTGCATGAGAAAACATCCCATGCCTCCATAACACTCCTTCAGCAAAGCAAAAACAGTAGTTGTAACAATTTGCGTGCAAATTTTTCACATAAATATTCAGAGTGTGATGACAATGCAGTGTGGAAGCAATAATAAACCCCCCCATTACACAATTGTGCCATTTTGTTGGGGTTCGTAGCCTATTATGATGAAGAATAGAAACAGCTCCATGGTAACAGTACCTCTGGAAGTAATGATGTAGTTTGGTTAGGAGAAGGTGTGAAGGTTGGGGGGTGGGGGTGGGCTGGGATAGGTCTTCAGGGAAGAGCTTTCAGCTTTTGCAGCCTGTCAGGAGATTGAATGGCATAACTGGGGCTGCTGTCACAAGAGGGCACAGCTACACTCATGTTGAGAGTGGGACTCATGCAGTGTTGGAAAGAAATGATAACCTCCAGCCTGCTGCAGTTGGAAGTGGGTCAAGCGAAAGGTCAAGCAGAAAGATTGGACTGAAACTTGGAGCAGTAGGAGAGGTTAAACAGGGCAAATCTGGACAGGAAAAGGGGCTCACTTGAACAGTTCTTGTCTGGAGAGAGCCCTGTTGGTCATGGGGTCAATAGCATACACCATTAGATCCGATTTGGTGTAGTCCTCCTGCTCGTATGTGTCCCCGTACCGCCGTGGCCCGATGGATTCCACCACCACTTTGGCACCTGGGATCTGGTCTTGCACATAGCGCTCTAGAATCCTGCAGAGAAAAAAGATGAAAGAAAGACACAACACAGACAAGTACAGTGAGCTGTTTTTAGCCAATTATTCATGTTTCTTAATTGACTTTCTTAATTGACAATTATAGTAAAGGCCACTCAGATGTGTAATATACACACTTGTTGATTGAAATATTTAACCAGGGATATTTAGACCCACACTATCTCATAAAAAACCTAATTTGTCCCCTACAGATGTAAAGTGTGCTTGGGAAAATAAACTGAAGGTTTTCTACCATTGGTCTAGCCTTATTGCAATGTTTGAGAACAAAAGTACAAAAATAAATGAAAATATGAATGTGTTCTTGATCCACTCCCTGGTTCACACTACAGAATTTTTGAGCCAATTTTGAGGCTGATTTGCTCCTCCCAACAACTGTATTGGGAATCACAAATTTAAACTATGTTTAGTACTTAAGACTCAGTATCCTGTAGAGTGGGATGGACACCATGTTGATGACATGCCTGCAAGATCATCAACCAGTGACAGCCGAGCTGAACTGAAAGTGTTAGTGTGTACAGTAGAGGTTAAAAGCACGCTGGCTACATCATAGTAAATCAAGGTGGACTTGTGGAGCTGTGGCAACAGCATGAGTGTCTTTATAATGTGTGCTCTTAAGTTTAATTCACATCATTTTCTTTTTCATTGCTTTTTTGTTGAGCAGAAAGATCTCACAACTAGCACTGAAATGGATTTGTTGTCATTAGCCATGTTTATTTACATCTTGTTTGTGAGAAACTCTGTTATATAGCATTTTGTGTGAACTCCGGTAAGGCTTTGAGGCTCAGGGCCGTTGTTTGGGTGCGTTACTCTTAAAGTATGTGATGCTTAAATTCAGGGTAGATTGTGTAGTGTGGGCGCCTTTATGACTAGCAACGATCAAGGGCAGAAAATTTGATGAAAAATTTAATTGTGTGTGTCTCACATTTTTAACATTATTTAGGATTTTGTAAATCCTGTAGTACTGTACGAACCAGGCTTAAAGACACCACAACTCAGCTGCCTTTTCCCCTATTGTGAAGCTATGGAGATGGAAAAAGAGGCATTACCTTGTAAACACAGAATGACCAATGCCACCACAGTCACTGCTGCTAAACGTATGTTGAAAGAACTTTAGTACAACATCTGAAATAGCAGTTTACTCAGAGGCTGTATCAGTGAAATATCCAGCTTAGATATGAGCCAGTCTTTTGCTTTATTATAGCAATCAAACACATTTATGGATAAGCAGCCATATCTGACTCCATTTAGCCATCTGGATTGAGCAAAGGGGTTTGTACAGTATCTTTTAGTGTATTAAATCTAATAGTTCTAATAAAAAATCTTTAAGAAAGACATACGAATTAACCAAGACAATGTGTTAAAACACTTACCAGACGATGTCTTTAAGGCTATGAGAAATGTATTTTAGTCTAGCCAGTCTGATTGGTTCATTAAAATAACAGTCCCTTTGTGTAACATGAAGTGTTATGGAGGAAGAGATGGATAGATGGAGAGGGATGAGTGGATGAAAGGGCTGAGATGACTACTTAAGTTCATGTCTGCTGATGTTGCTCTGCACTTATTTATATAGTATATATTTAGCAAAATAGTGAAGACAACAAAACTATGAAGTACTCTGGAATTATGCAAGGAAAAGAAAAATCTAATTGTGATTCTTAACACTAAATCACAATGCTGTGACCATTACCAAGTGAGTAGAACAGAAGGCTTAATGGTTCAATTAACGAAATAAATCTTGGTAGATTAATCAATTATGGAAATAACCATTAGTACAGCCATATTTACCATTTTTGTTTTCAAAATAGGTTCATAACAGTCAACTACTTATAAATATTACATTTCTTTGAAACAACTTCCCAGTATTTAAGCATACACTGTAAGATCAATAGACCTCATTCTCCAGTAAGTTTGTTTCTTATATTTATCTTAAATATGACTGTAATTTAAATCCTAGAATATTATACAAGTGGAGAACTGAAGGAAACTCATTAGTCAAAACTTTCTGCAAAGACATGTCAGCACTCAAAGATATAAGTGTGCTGTTGAGTGGGTGTAGATTCTGCTGTTACCAAAAGACAAATCCCAAATAAGAGAACACTGGGGAAACACTATCTAAGCGGGTTTCAAGAAGACATTTCTTCTTAAATGTTGTTGGTGAATGAAGCCCAGTATCTATATGCTCAATAAGATGCATCCAAACTTTTGACTAGTACTATATTTAACTGGAACTTCTCCGTGGCACAGTCTCTGCCTTGTCTAGACTGCTGTCAAAACTGAAAGCATACCAGTCACGTTCTGGAGGCCCTGAGTGCTTTGCCTATAGCCATTAGCAGAACAGACTCCCCTCCCTGACTGTTCTCTTTAAAACCGGGAGCTGCTTTCCACACTCCTCCTCAGGCTGCCGGCCCGCAGCAGGGGGGCTGATAGAATCAAACGGCCCACTGATTCATTCCCCCGCGCAAACATCCACACCCACACCCCCCGAGCTCTCTGACTCCTTTATTTCCATATTACAACTTCGGTCTGCCCTTCGCTGACTGCAATGACTTCATTCAGGAGACAGTAGTAACACTGGCCATTCATCTTTGTCTGAGATACTGGTAGGAGGTGAAGATGAATGTGGGGTCATCACCAAATCAGCTGCTCCTTGTTCTGCTCCACCACGGTGGGGGGCACGTTGGACACCACAACCTGCATGTCCAACTGGTTGACCACAGACACCTAGGAAATATAGAATCAATTGATTAGAGGGTTATAACTACATCGTAAAATGTGATATTAATGTGAAGTTGTGAATTGTGAAGATGTGTCAATGCAAAGAATGGATGTTCTATAAATTATGCAATAATTTGCACTAAACAACAACTCAAATACAGCATAAATGCCTCCCACTTCTAGGTTTGTTTAAAAGTTATGCAAGATCATGATTAGTCATTTTTCCTCATTTGGATTGTTCAAAGTAAGCATAATGAATCATGAACATGAATCAGAATGTATTATTACACCCCTAATTGATTAACTGAATTTGCACAATAGGGCTGACTATACACTGGCAGTCAATAGAGACACCTTGCTTCAAAGGTTTCATTAACTATAATGTGTTAATATATACAGGCTGTCCCCATTTGCTTCTTTACCCAAATGACCGTGAATAACGTTAATACTAATGAAGACATGGTGATGAAATTTGGATTAAATATACCTCAGTCTATGTGAAAAAGACTGGCATATATGATTACAATTCAGGTAGACAGGTGTTTATTTATGACAACTAAATTCACGGCTGTCGGAGTGGAGGCCGGCGCCTGTCCAGCCATCTCCATTGGTCACCTGTTGCTGCAGTGAGACCTCAGTTATCCTCGCACAGTGGATATTATCAGTGCACAGTACAGGAGGAAGTGTTCATGGTGTGAATGTAAGATAAGAAACTTGATTCAGAAAACACAAAGGAAAACAGAAAACACATCTCCCTGCAGACCATATCACGCTCCGATCAGGAAAAAAGAACTGCATGCTGGACATTTTCAGCAGATGTTGTAACATCAATCTTCTTCACACAGACTGAGGTATATTTAATCCAAACTTCATGACCATGTCTTCATTAGTATTAACGCTATTCATGATTGTTTGTGTAAAGAAGCAAATGGGACACCACCCTGTATTGTATTTCTACAACAGATGGCTGACATTACAATGAGATGATATAATGTGTGGGGTTAGGCTTTAATCTAAAACTGTAGGAGAGAGCAAATGTGCATCTAACGCTGGTTAAAAACAGATTATTTTAAGTTTAAAATGTGTTTTTGGCTTTGTATTCTCTTAGCATCGTCGTCTGTAAATGTTCACAGTATTATAGCAGATATTTCTAAAGATTCAACCTGAGATTCAAGGCTTTATATCATAAATGGATTTTTTTTTTCATCCTGAGTGTTTTTGATCACTAGGGTTTTATATATTTAGGCTGGCCAGCTCATTTGGCACAAACAGTATTAGAACTGCACTGAATTAATAGTGTTTGTACCAATTTACAAGACATTTCTGATAACTATCAAGATAATGCTGTAATCTCACAGAAAAAACATATAAGGCCTTACTTTAACTACAGTCATTCTGACTACAGTGTACACATGACTGCTCAAAAGTACCACTCAAAAGTTTTTACCCAGAGTTTACCATAACAGACTTTCATTTCCAAATGTATTTGTGTTCTAACCATTTTGAGACTGCGATGAAATCCACAGTTTCTGTTCCAGAAACTCAATTTTCTATGGTAGAATGGTTATGTAGGACAGTGTCACTGCTTTTTAGCTCGGTTTTAGTGTTTCCCACAACTTTTTGACAGTGAGCTTATAGACTTAAGTACTACTGTTTACGTGCTCCTGGAAGATTAGTACAAGATGTCATAAGAATATTGTGGGTAGACTAAAAAGGAGATATCAGTCATATACAATACAGAAAATGACATCCGTGCAAGCATTTTTAAGCTTCATGTCAAAGGTTATTTTGTTCAAAAGTGCTATAGCATTAATGCTCAAAACATACAGTGGTATGAAAAAATTTGTGCACCCCTGATCATTTTCATGATTTTTCTTTAGAAATCATTGGTTGTTCGGATCAGCAATTTCAGTTACATTTTTGAGAAGTGAAATTAAGTTTATAGGATTTACAGAAAGTGTGCAATAATTATTTAAACAAAATTAGGCAGGTGCATAAATTTGGGCACCCCATCAGAAAAAATACATCAATATTTAGTAGATCCTCCTTTTGCAGACCTAACAGCCTCTAAAAGAGTCTGGATTCTGGTTGAAGGTATTTTGGACCATTCTTCTTTACAAAACATCTCCAGTTCAGTCAGGTTTGATTGTTTCCAAACATGGACAGCCTGCTTTAAATCACACCACAGATTTTCAATAATATTCAGGACTGGGGACTGAGATGGAATGAAATTTGACTGTGGGTAGCAAGTGTTTGTCTTGGAATGCTGTGTTCTTTTTTCCCCATGAATACTGCACCTTGTTATGTCCAAATAACTTAATTTTAGTTTCATCACTCCATAGCACCTTATTCCAGAATGAAGCTGGCTTGTCCAAATATGCTTTAGCATACCTCAAACGACTCTGTTTGTGACATGTGTGCAGCCTCTCCTTGTGCAAAGTGCACTGAATAGTTGAACGATGCACATTTGATTCACCTGTGTATGTACGTCAAGGGTCAATGAGCTTACAAAACAAATTTTGTGTTCCTATAATTTGTGCTAAAGGTATTCAAATCAATAAAATGACAAGGGTGCCCAAATTTATGCACCTGCCTAATTTTGTTTAAATAATAATTGCTCACTTTCTGTAAATCCTATAAACGTAATTTCACTTCTCAAATATCACTGTGTTCATCTGCTATATGATATAATCAACTGAAATTGTTGATCCAAACAAGCAATGATTTATAATGCAAATTCATGAAAATTATCAGAGGTGCCCAAACTTTTTCATACCACTGTATATCCATCACCCATGATTCACTGTGCAAAACATATGGTGAAGAGTAAACAGCTGTTAATTTGTGGGAGAACTAAACACTGTCTTACCTCACGCTTCTACTATAGATGATTGAGTATCTGGAGTAGCAGCTTTTATAGACGTTATCATAGTTTGCAAACTGTGTTGTCACTGAAAATATGTAATGTAACAAATGAGCCCAAACTTTTGAGTGGTGGTGTACCTAAACTACTCTGCGACATGAATGACTCTTATGTCAGAGTTTTCCCCTGGCCCACAGCTCTCTCCCATTTGTATCTATTTATTTAATGGCTGCTCATTTAGATGGAATGACGAGCCATGAGGGAAGAGTTTGTGCGTCGGTGAAGGTTATTGGCCTAAATCAGACTGAAATACTGTGGAAATACTCTCGTCTACGACTGGGTACCATCGTCTTCGCTCTTTAGTTCCATTAAGCAGCAGTTAGTACAACTGGTTGCTTGATGCCTTTAGTGCTTAATGGGCCGTCCACATTTGCCTACTGGACCTTCCAACTGGCACGCCTGCCAGTGGCAAGTTAAGAAATGCACATTCATTTAAAGTTGCATGCCAGAGTACTGACAGCGAACACTGAGATTGATTAGTGGGGTTTGAAAGGCACCCAACACATTTAGCTCATAAAATCAATGATATTTATTCATCAGAGTGGGACAGGGTTCAACGGGGCACATGTACAGTGTATTTTCAGAGTTTTGCCTGGACTAAAGCTCTTAGGCAGGATGAGATAAAGCTGCTTCCCCATAGACAGTCCATATTTTTGCTCCTTTCCAGCTCTGAACCAAGCAGTCAAACATTAAGCACCTGTTACAGGTGTATCTGGTGTCATTATAGAGAAAAACTGTACTGTTTTGGGCTCTGCTTAGACAGAAATAGGAAGTAGTCAGATCTTCCATATTAAAGATGAATTCTCTACCTAGCTTAAAAAGCATTACTAGTGGACAATAGCCACTGAGGGATGCAT
>BRDA01009509.1:180436-192889 GCA_036984385.1 Crenuchus spilurus | reverse complement strand
ACATCAACCAAACCAAACCTAACCCTCACATCAACCTCCCCAACCCTCTCACGTCAACCTCCCCAACCCAAACCCTAACCTTCACATCAACCTCCCCAACCCTCTCACGTCAACCTCCCCAACCCAAGCCTAACCCTCACATCAACCTCCCCAACCCAAACCTTCACATCAACCTCCCCAACCCAAACCCTCACATCAACCTCCCCAACCCAAAACCTAACTTTCACATCAACCTCCCCAACCCAAACCCTCACATCAACCTCCCCAACCCTAACCCTCACGTCAACCTCCCCAACCCTAACCCTCACATCAACCTCCCCAACCCTAACCCTCACATCAACCTACCCAACCCAACCCTAACCCTCACATCAACTTCCCCAACCCAACCTTAACCTTCACGTCAACCTCCCCAACCCATCACTAACCCTCACGTCAACCTCCCCAACCTTAACTCTCACGTCAACCTCCCCAACCCAACACTAACCCTGCGTCAACCTCCCCAACCTAACCCTCACATCAACCTCCCCAACCCTAACCCTCACATCAACCTCTCCAACCCTAGCCCTCACATCAACCTCCCTAACCCAACCCTAACCCTTACGTCAACCTCCCCGACCCAACACTAACCCTCACATCAACCTCCCCAAACGTAACCCTAAACCTTTCTGCACCCCAAAAAACATTATAACCCCCACCCTAATAGGTCTTATATGCAACTTCTTTATCTTAAAATGGTGAAATCTGAGAAGTTTGTATCTCTGAGATTTATTTAGGATTTAAGTACATTAGGGAAAACAGGCTGCCAGTTGGCTGACATTTTTTTTAGTCATGTGAATATTCTCATTTTTACAGATAACAGAATGTAATATGGTGATATTACACACATCACATAATCAAGTCTATTTGAGATTACTTAACGTGACACAGTCTGAGCCGAGTGTTTGATGATTTAGACATGCAGTTTACATGATGCTAATTGATGGGCTATAATTACTTGTTAGCTCTCGTACAAAAAATGAAAGAAGCAAACATCTGACACCAATCGTCTTGGCTGATTAACTACACTGAGTATAAAAGGAAAACTGCGGAAATTTGATTTTACTGAGCTGTTCATTTAATTATAGCTCATACACAATGAGAGCGAGGAACGAAAAGGAGAAAGGAAGAAGGAGAAACGAGACATAGGGAGGGAGAGAGACACAGTGAATAAATACACTGCTGGAGGAGAAAGCTCGGCTGATTTATGAGCATCTTTGTTGCGGTCTCTGTCTGAGAGTGGTCATCTGCGCTATTGACAGTTGTGGTGAGATCTGTATCAGGCTGCCTCAATGGCCTTGGCATTTCACAGGCTGCCAGTTTTGAAAGGAGCCAATCTCACAGTACCCAGCTGGTCACACATAAGGACCACCATCCAAAACCTCCACTCTGCACCGCACTAGCATTTCCAATAATAAAAAGCAACAGTACTTCCAAAAAACTGAGAAACATGAATACCAGCAGGAGTTGTTGTTCAACATCTGAACCAGTTTTCTGTCTACACAGGTAGTGTTGAGGCAATTGATTGGCCTTCTATCCTAGCATTTAAACACTCTAATCTGAGCTGTGTTTCAAGTAATCTGGAAGCTGCTGAAGGAAATGCAATCTGTACACTTTTCCAGAACACTACAGCAAGTACCTGAACCTGCAGGACAGATGTGAAAGTCTTGGCGTCCTCAGTGACTCCGGCTAAGTACAGCGTTTTGGTGAAAACAGGAGGGTGGTCGTTTTCATCTTGCACGTCGATGAACACCTTGGCTGTGTTACCTGCATGGAAACACAAATGTACTTTTATAGTGTTTAAATTACACATCCAACTTAATATACTATTTTCATTATATTATACTCATAAGTGTCAAGTGACTCAAGCATTTCTTCATTAGTCAACTAATCAGGCAGAATTAGGTTACATCCAAAAGGTCAGATTTACTAAAGAAAACCTGTAATGTGCAAAAAAAAAACTTAGCCAATATGTTCATGTTTATCTGCTCCAGAGAGTCCTACTCTATTGGCAGTACTATGTGTAAATGCGTAAATGTGACTTATGTAGTTCTAATAGTGCCAAAAATAAAATCAGACCCATTTGATTTTTTTAAAATGCTACTACTGAGGAAACATTATTTATACAAAAAAAATATACAAAAATTTGCCATTTTTTTTGCCATTTCCCAAAAATGTTTTGTCATTTTAAAGTGTATTTTTTCATTTCAAAATATTATGATCACCCCTGGCTTGGAATTAACTTGGCCTGGGATGTCAACTTGACAGGGTTTGCTGTATAAATAAGTGAGCACACCAGTCAGGTGTAGCAGAGTGGGAAACAATCTTCATGGGCAAAGGATGTGATTTGTCCAAAATGACATGATAATAGGATACCAATGGAAGGATGGTAGCATCTCATTTACCATTAACTTTGTGGGATGTTCTAGAGCGGCTGAATAAATAAGTACTATACTGTGCTAGTGGTGCCCCACAGGCTGTTGATATCAGAGGGGAGTGATGACTCTAGTGAGTAGTACAGAGCAATCAACACACTACAGTGGACCAGTTAACCTCTATAATGACCACAGGAGCAATGAGGAAAGTGCCAGTGATCACCATTGAGTGAACACTGTTAAATCTGGGCCTGCAGACCTGGTTAAGGTGCTCATAATATTCTGATATGACTGCATAATAGCTTGTGCTTTTAATATCAGCTCCATCATCTTTTGCACCATCAGTGTAGCAGCCATTTACGAATAGACTGACCCTCCTTCTCCTTGGCAGTAAACAACACACAATTATTTTGGTCAGTTGCAAATTGCTCCAGGTTAAGTGTACTTTGTGCCTTAATAGTGCAAAGCCCTAAAATACATATTCATGAAGTCAGGTTGAGCTGAAACCTGCAGCACATTGGCAACATTTTATACACATGCAGAAAGGCTTCTATGATAAATCAGCTGTGCATTACTTTGATTTGATAGAGTGAGCTCCTCACTTTTCTCATCAGTTTATACTCCATTCTGTCATTTCAGCACAATGCCAAGTCATGTTGTACTGCAGTGAGGGACAGTGAGAGCAATAGCATCATTCATCATCTGACAGAATGCTGCACCGATGCCAAAGGGGGTCTTCCAGAAGTTTCATTTTCCAACCCCATCAACACTTGACATGTAGCAGCGCATGTTAATGCTACACAGGAGGACTATGAGACTCATGCATCGCTACAGGCTAAACTGTTTTTCTGAAGTGTTTTCATTAATTGAACGAAAGGCCTTCCAAGCACTCGGTTCAAGAGGCCACACATCCTCCTCTGGCCAAATAAATCAAACAATGTGGCTTGCTCTCAGGCTACATCTTCTGCATTTAGAGCTGGAGTACTGCCTAATGTTGTGGGGGTTTCATCAATTGGAAAAGTGTTAAAGGGAAGCACGAACCTGTCTACATCACTGCCAAGTGACAACTTTGTCACGCTTCACCAGCAGAGGCGCCATTCAGAGTAATGCGGGGGCGATAAAAACATCCCTGACATGCAAACACATCTCATCTTAATTGGCTTTTAAAATGCTGATGAGATCTAATCAAAGTCTAAGTTTGATCCAAGCATGACTGCTCCAAGCATGTTTGTGTATTGGGACTAACAAGATAAATAATCTAGTGCTATCAGCAATGCAGATTTTCCAATAGTTGCTTGCTCTGAAATTAATTAAATACAACTAAAAAACCTCTGCTTTGGCCAGTGAACAACTCAATGGCACCTGAAACAAGGATTCAAAATAAGGGTCAAGAATGACTACAATGTCTTCTGATATACATTAAATGTGCTTTTCACCATAGATTAATGCTACTCTTCAAAAACAGAAGGTAAGAATGAGTGCTATTCTTGGAATAAATACGTTCTTAAATGTTCTATCAGTCTTACTATAGTCTCGTGTCTTATATTGAATTAAGTGACATGCACAAAATGCATTTCTAACATTAATGTTGACATTGTAGGTATTGCTCAGCCTGGATTCATCAGAAGCTGCTGAATGAGGTAGTATGTCAACATAGTATTTATTTCCTCTGTTTACATTTCTACACATATTTGAATTCTATACATTAACTTTCAGTTCATGTCCATGACTAACCTCCACTCCAGGGTTGTCCTTACCGCTACAATTATAGCTGAAGCCTATTTTTAACATTCTTATAAATGTTTCAATGTTTGTGTTTTTTTGGAAAGCTTTAGTAAATCTGGCTCCAATTTTCAGAAAAGGCAACTGACTCACTTTTGGAAGGTGCCCGCAGGTTGGAAGAAACCACTCTCATGGAGTTGGCCTCCACACGCAGGATGTAGCTGCTGTTGGTTTCGTAGTCCAGTGGCTTGGCCGTGCTGATGACTCCTGTCTGGTTGTTTATGACAAATTCGCCTGGTAAAATTGAAAAGGAGGATAAATACAGCTCCTGTGCATTTAAACAACAAGGTCACTTGGTTTCTGGAAGAGCAACAAAAACACACAAAGAATGACTCCACTGGGAAAAAATACTAAAAGTGTTTTATTGTACATTTTAAAGGACATTTCTCAGAAACCATGTTAATGTGGATATGAGTGAAATATATTAGAAACCTGTTAGCATCTAGTAATTTACATAATGCCAACCGGTTCCCACCAGCTTCCCTTCATCCTTAGTAGTGTTAGTAATTTTGGGTAAAGTACTCCATTAGTCTTAGGCTAAAAGTCATCCCTTGATAATGCGCTGGGTAAAATGTGAATTTTTGATGTGCAACACATTCACGTCTGAGGACTCATTACCACTCATTAAGGATTATTTCTGCACTTAGGTGATGTCACCGTGTTAAACACTTTGGATTCAGCAACTTTGCAGGCTACTTTAATTACCTTCTCCTGCTGCTTTGATGGCCTCTAATGAAAACAGCACTTTGATTACCTGTGTTTTCTGATTCTGTCTGATGAGAAAGTGCCAAACCCAATTCCCCTTCATTTCCGTCTGGCTCCAGATGTATTCAAATGTGATTCCCAATATGGCAAGCAATTTCATCTAAACACACTCTGAGCATGAGGTTTAATCATGCTGATGATGGGCCTCTTTCTCTATCTGTCTATGTCTCTCTCTCTCTCTCTCTCTCTCTCTCTCTCTCTCTCTCTCTCTCCCTCCAGACATCAGCAATAAAGAAGTCTTCCTTAAACAAAGCCTCTCTCTGTAACTGTAAGCAGCCTTTTACTAAGTCTTCAGTCTTCTCTTATGTGATTTTTTATATGGTACTTGAGTTTTACAAAATCTAATTTGTCACAATAACATAAGTAAACATCCTTTTAGTCTCTGTTATCAATGGTGATCATAAAAGCATGTATTAATTGATATTAATTGATATGACTTTTGACACATAGCACACTGAAACAGTCCAAATCTTGTAATACACAGTACAGTTTTAAGAGAAAGTAAGTGAACCTTTTGGAAGGGTCTGGATTTCTGCACTGATTTGTTTTAAAATACAGCCGGATCAAGTCACAATTATAGACAAGCACAATCTAACTAAACTAGTCACACAGCCAGTTGTACTGTTGATGTCTTTTACTGAGCACATTGAGTAAACATCCACAGTGCAAGCTAGATAACCTTTGTGTGTTTCAGTAACCAAGATGAAACTGGAAATGTGGGTTTCACACCTGCTTTTCCCATTAAATGAATTACTGATTACTGACAAATTGACCTTCCCAAGAAAGACTGGTTAGTTTCAGAAGACCTAAGTAGGCAGGAAGCTGCTACAAAAGCATTGTTAAAGACCCGAGTCTGCATCAGTCCAAATTATAAATGGAGGAAATTCGGGACTTGATACTCTCCATAGGAGTGGACATCCAGTCATGATTATTCCAAGAGCATAACAGGTGATTCTGAAAGAGGTGAGAAACAGCCCAAATGGTAACAGTAGAGGACCTACAGAAACTTCATTCAAATGTTTACTATTAACCCCCTTGAGTCTGACCGTTTTTCAGACACTCTGATGTAGTCTGACATGTATTGACGCTTTTACAAAATACACCCATCTAAAATGATTTTTTTGCTCGTGTTACACAGGTGTTTGTTCAGCACAAACAATAGTGGCAAACAGTAAGAATGTCTTAAATCTAACATTTGATTAAATCTGCTCTAAACTTAGACTTTCCAAAAACCTATTTTCAGATGTGATGATATATTCTGAAAAAAACACACTTTAAACATTTCTAGCCAAGAGCTCTGAACTGAATAAACAGAGGTGTTTGCTACACAATGCTCATTATAATTTTTAAACATTATATATGGTTTTATTTCTAAAGCTTAACAAATGCGAGTTGACGTATTTCACTAATTCAGTGGTTCCTAGATTGAATATTTATTAGATAGGTGTGAACACCCAAGGTGAGAGCTCTTTGTTTGTCTGATTGGGCGTCTTTGCACATTGCACAGATTTAACGTAATCCACTAATGGAATGTCCAGAATTATCATGTAATTATCATATGAATGACAGATCACATACTTTGGTGGGAAATAATGCACAGCTGTCTGACTCACTTTGAAAAACTTGTCTCTGCTTATTTAAGCTCCTCTCACAAATATATAAAAATATATTTTGATTCAAGCTTCAAGCTATATACATTTGAAAAATAGACCCTTTAAGGTTTCCGGGGTATGTGTTGTTTTTGTTTCTAGGATAAAATCTCACAGAGTTATATAAATGTTTTTCGGAATTTCGTTAATATGCCACCGGTGGGAACACAGACTACAGAGGGCTAAAACATACTGAATGGTATTCATGAAAGCACATCACAAAGAAAGGACCTGGTTGTTCCACAATGCTTCTGCGAAGATGCATTCAGTGAACAGATGAAGAAAAAACACGGGAACTTTTTAGCATTATTTTGTGTTTGTCTATAATTATTACTTATAAGGATCAGACCATGCTTATTAGCAATCATTGCAGAAATATAAGTATATATTAGGGGTGTAAAAAATAACCGATATGAATCAGAAGACCAATTTTGACTTAAACGATGTGAGTGCATCGGTACATGGACCCCTGATTCGGTCTATTTGTAAAGTGAACTGGCCGATGGCCCGATTCAAGAGCTGTCAATCGGTTTCATGTTACTGATATGCTTCTGCTGCGCGCTCTCTCTCTCTCTCTCTCTCTCTCTCTCTCTCTCTCTCTCTCTCTCTCTCTCTCTCTCTCTCTCTCTCTCTCTCTCTCTCTTTTTCTCTCTCTCTCTCTCTCTCTCTCTCTCTCTCCCATTTCATTAATCTATCTGAAAGCAAACAAAAACATTAACTTTTAATGTTTTAATGTTAGTATTAACTTATGTTGAATCATAATGTAAATGATCTATTTTAAACAAGTAACTCATATTATTTCCTACCCTATTATATTGAACCGAATCATATAGAAATCCTCCTCAATCGAATCGAACCGAATTGGTCCAATTTAAAATAAATCGTTTCTGAATCGTATCGTACCGCATGAATAGAGATACATATCGGATTGTCATTAATTGGACAGATACACACCCCTAGTATATATGTAGGGTTTACCTACTCTTTTGGTAACTGTACTTTAATGTTTGAATGTAGAAAATGAGACAGTTCATTATGACTTGAATTTTTTTTTTTGACAAAAACGTCGAGCTGTGATGTAACCGCATTACTGCAAAATCACAGTAGTGTGATGTCTGTGCTGAGTTCCTTACAGTAGTCACAGTTTGGCAGGGCTCATAGAATGAGAACAATGTTTGCCAATATGGTGGTAACCTGTCTTGGCCAAAATGCCCAACCCAATGGTATAGAATGAACATTCAGCTACCCTGAAGGTCAACTTCCTATCTGTGTAACACAGCAGTAAAATAGTTGGTTCTTTCTTATCCATTTACTTTTTAAAATCACTTTGTCTACTTCATTCAGCTGAGTATGTACTCACCTCCTTCATTACCCTCAATGACTGAGTAGACAATGGTCTGATTTATAGCAGCAGCAAGGATGACCCCCACCACCCTGCCAGCAGGAACATTCTCACTGACTGGAGGAAACCTATACACACAGAAAGAAATGCATTACGTCAGTGGAGGACAAAAGACTCACAAGTTCTTCAAACTTTAAGTTTGGATAATGATGCCATGTGGGTGCACTGCATTATCTCCTGTTGTAAAGAAGACATCATCCACAGAAAACAGCACACAAGCAAAAATCTACTAATTCCCATGTGCCTGGAGCTTGTATTACAAAGCAAGTACTAGGCCAATCTGAGCAGACCAAGAGATTATAAAGATGCCAGTAGGTAATGCTCTCCTACATCAGTCTCTCTTAGAACAGAACATATTGATTACAGCAGCAGACATGGACCATGTGTGTGTTTTTTTTCCTCAAGAGTATTCATATCCTTTCACCCAAGGACATGAATACGCTTTATTCAGGGTGATGCGGTAGGATAACAATGACACGCGAGCCGAGTTACTGGCAGGGAATCAATGGCCTCAGCTGCCAGGCGGCTTGATTATTTCACACGAACCATCCTGGCAGAGAGTGCGACTCTATCTCACTTTATGAAACAAGCTCAATTCATTGAGACTATAACAGTCTTCACTGGTTTGTGCTTTAAAAAAATAAAACTGCCCAAGTAATGAATCAATTAGGACGTTTAACAGAATCTACAGACTGCTCTGTGAATCAGAGACATTATAGAAATTCTCCAACATTTTTCAACCTGATCTCTATCTGTAGCTTTTGTAACTTATAGTTTATTTCCACACATTTTCCTGTATTTAGAAAAGAACAGAAGAGTTATTCACTTGAAACATACTTATAGAAGCCAATGGGCCGATAGATGAGATTGAATTGAAAATTTGTTAAATTAATTCATAAAAAGTACTTCAATAGCAAGGAACATTCGATTTGCTCTATTTCATAAATTTTATTTGCACTTAATCATAAGCCATATGTTAAATTATTACTTGTCTACTCATGAAGTGAGTGATATAAAAATGTGATATTGTTTTTGTGATAAATTGTCACACTGTGCCACAAGACTAGTTTTCTGAGTATACTGTGGATACTGTCAATACTGATCACTGCATTTTCCATTACAACAGAATATAATTAGTGTTGAATTTAATGCAGAACACCACTGTTTTCTTTTGAGTGTTTCATTCATGTTCTTTATTCTTTATTATTTATTTTATCAACTAAAAAAACCTCAAATACTGTGTATCATGAAAATTAGGTTATATTTTTATATCAGCCATCAAAACATAATAATTATTGATTTTGTGCAGATGTGGACTACACAGGTTTGGTAGAAAAATGTAATTAATGTAGAAACATGTCTTTAAACATCACTGGTGTGAATATGAAGTACAGGGTTAGGGTGTGTTTGCATGTGGAACAAAGCAACAGTAGTGAAGCTGCAGTATTTTGCGGCTGTCATAAAAAGACATCATCATGACTGGGGAAATGTCATATATCAAGAACTCAGAGACTTAATCTGTGAACAGTGTGCAATAATTGTGACATTATTAAAAAAGTATGCAATAATTGTGACATTATGAATATAAAGAGAGACAAGTTATAAAAAATACAACAAATTCATATGTTGTCAGAGAGAGCATTATTATTATTATTATTATTATTATTATTATTATTATTAACATTATTAACATTATTAACATTATTATTATTATTATTATTATTATTATTATTATTATTATTATGTCCTGGCAGTCAGGGACTGCTTCAATCCCCTGGTAAGGCATGACTGAAGTGCTCTTGAGCAAGGTACCTAAACTCCAACTGCTCCCCAGGTGCCATAGATAGGGGCTACAAACCACCTCAGGCATACAGTATGTGTCCTAACTGCACCAAAGTGTATGTGTATGTGTGTTTCACTGCTCAGATGGGTTAAATGTGAAGGTCAAATTCTCACTGTACTCACAGAAATCCTCAGCTCTTCCTCAGTAACAAGCTGAGGGCCTGAGGATCCCTACTTCTGCCACTCTATCACAGTCATTCTGTTCATAAGAATTTTGTTTTCTAGGTAGAGGTCAGAAGTGGTTTACCATTGCCTTCCTTTGCACGGTTGATTTGATGTCATTGCTGTTGTCAATTTTGTGATCTTTCTATATTGCTGCTGTCCAATACAGGTGGTAGGTTTAGTCTGGCACCTCTGCTAAGACCTTTCTGCAATGGGAGAGAGGAAATAAAGTCTGGCAGCAGATATCTTTGCTTCCTTGATGCACGCCAGCCTTCTCACCTCGACCGGGCACCAAACCATGATCAGATACGATCTCTACTGTCCTTGTAAAACCTTCCAGAAAGAACTGCAATGTCCTTTTTTTGACAAACTTGCAATTCAGGCATTTCCTCAGACAGTTATATGAAAACTAAGTAGCATGGTGTGAAATCACAATTGTGAAATTAGGATGGTGTGAACAGAAAGTGTATGTTAAGTCATTGTATTTTTTTTATATAGTACTATCAAATGAAATTTGAAACATCAGACAACCATAACAGTACCATGTTATGTTTTGTAAGGCAAGGACAGTGTGTGACTGTAGGATTTGTAGAAAGCTGTTATTCTTTACTAACACAAAGCATCACAGCAATAAACACTATGGACATTTAAACAGACATTCATATTGAAGCTGTAACCTCTTACCGCAACAGCCTGTGTCAAACAGTTTTGAGCATCACTGTCTGCAATGATGATGTAATAAATGTACTAAGCTGGATTCTAGTCTTACTGAACAAGTTTTTGCAAACAATTGGTGGCACAACCAATTATATATGGGGGCAATTATTTTAATATAGATATACTGTAGGTCTTCATTAAATGGAAATCTGTTAAAAGCTACATTTTGTGTTTACTGTGTTTAATTAGTTGAATGATCCAAAAATTTGTAAATGTAACAATTCCTCCAAAGCAATGATTTATTTTTTATCAAATGTAAATATGATGGATCATTAGCAACAGACACAACAAAATACATGTGGCAAATGTCAGGCATTTGTTACACAAAATGGACTTGACATATTGCTCATATATACTCAACTCTCAGCAATACAGCTCTTGTATTAACTTTTAACCCTTAACATACAAGCATATATTTCACATGTGAGTAACTGTTTCACTTTCAGACTTTCCCATTTTCAAATGAATTCCATGTGTTTTTACTTTAAGGGAAGCAACCCAACTGGCTTAAAAATCATGGCACATCAAACAGTAAATTACCAGAACAAAATCATTTTACAATCTGTTAAATCACTATTTCTAATTCAACCCTTTTACCAAGTGAGTCACGTCGGCGGGACCAAAATGGCGTCTTCGGACAATTTAAATAATAACAAATAAACGCATACTTTAATCAAAATCATTTCACTTCATTTTGTAAGGCAGTGAGATAACTTAACTTTATAAGTAAAACCAAACCCCAGCTTTTACAGTGGGCTCATAAACAAAGTAAAACATGCAGTAAAAATAAGGTGAGACAAATATGAAAGCATTGATATCATTTATGATATATATTACTACCAAGGGTGCCCCTATATAATTTATAATTTTTTCTTAACAACCAAATTCGATGAAGGTTGGTTTTTATTACATATTTCATGCTGGGGGCTAAATAAACAAATTACTTTTCACTACTTTCTGTAAGTTCCAGTATAAATAACATTATCTGTTCTTTAATGAGCGAAATTGTTGTCAAAAAATCAGTTGCCTATTTAAATAACACTAATATATTAAACATCTTACATGGAAAGTAAGAACCAACTTGTCTTGTGTTATTTATTGTAAAGTGCTGTAACAAAACTGTAACAAAAACACCTGTCAAAATGTAAATAAAATGTCCTATAAAAGCGCTTTAGTTAACAGTCTTGAGGAACACTGACTATATTTTGGCAAATACTTGATAAAAAATGAGTAACAATAGATGTGAAAGGGTCTTTCTACCTCGGTGGGTAGAGCATCTGAGTGCGAAATACAACAAAACATCTTTTGCAATGCATTTCCAACACAGAACATAGCATGTGTTACTACCCTTTCCAAAAAGAATTCATGTAGAAGAAAAGAAAAACAGATTTATTAAAATTCATGATTTTCAATATAAAACCTGTCAGTGTCATATTTTGGCAAAATATAGCAAAATGTAGCAAAAAAGAGACAAACTGATGAAAATAATGTTAGTATATTGTTATACTATGATATTATTATTTATATTCTGTTTTTATTAAGATGTGTTTATATGGTATCAAATTTGATCAAGTAAAAATGAGAATAATCACACAGCTACTTAAGATAAAGTGATTCATCACCATTAAATATTTAAGTATTATATTGTTATAATGCAAGCAACACACCTCAGATCAACTCCAGGCCTTTTATCTGCTTAATTGAGAATGAAATAATGAAGGAA